>WOXC01002725.1:0-47427 GCA_011680675.1 Gymnobelideus leadbeateri | reverse complement strand
GGATGGACAGTGCAAATGAAGCCTAAGAAATGTAACCCTTGCCTTGGAGCTCTTTACAGGAGGCAAGGCACAGACTAAAAGGGAGCTAACACTGCAAGACAATGTTCATTAAAGGTTAACTGAACGGTTGACCGCTAATGGTTGGGCTAGCAAGGGCTATAGCAATGTAGAGATAACCACAACTGAAAGGGAAAGCTCCGTGGAGGAACACAGACCTGAGCTGCACCTTCAAGGTTGGGCTAGGATTTGACAGGCAGAGAGTTTAATGACATTCCAGGAAGGGAATCAATGCTGTTCCAAAGCAAAGGTTCAGAGAATTTATGAGGTTTTAGGTGGAAACTGTGACTCACTCAACCTACCTAGAGAGAGAATTTGCATAAGGAAAGTAGTAATATGTAGGTCTGGGAAAGGCCCTGGGACCTATGTTATAGATAGAGTGCTTGACTCAGGGTCAGGAATGCCTGTTTTGTTTTTTTTTAATCATGCCTCTGACACGAGCTACGTGAGCACAGGCAAGTAAGTCACTGACTGAGCCTCTCTAGTCTCATCTGTAAGATCACAATAGTGATACCCAAAGGACCGACAGGCTCAAATGATACAATAAGGCACTTTGCCACTTTTCTACACATTGACGATAAAGGCCTCGAGATCTTCAAAAAATGTTTCTTTTACCTCATCAAGGTTCATCACGGTGGGAGTATACTATACATTCAATTTATCAAGTACCTACTATATGCAAGACATTGTGCTAGGTGCTAGGGATACAAAGATGAAAATTAAATCATCCTTGCCCTCAAGGGGCTTACATACAGATACATCAAAGATAAAATTGCTTTGGTTCAGTCATTTTCAGTCATGTTATACTCTTCATGACCCCATTTGGGGTTTTCTTAGCAAAAACACTGGAGTGGTTTGCCATGTCCTTTTCCAGCTCATTTTGCAGATGAGAAACTGAGGCAAACAGGATTAAGTGACTCGCCCAGGATCACATAGCTAGTAAATATCTGAGGCTAGATTTGAACTGAGGAAGATGATTCAGGCCCAGTATGGTGCCATCTAGCTTCCCCATAGATTAAACAGGAGTTCTTAACCTCCTTTGTCGTTGCCCCTAGAGCAGTCTGGTGAAACCTCCAAATCATGTTGTTCTGGGTTTGGGTTTTTGTTTTTTTTTGCTTTTTGGAGGGTAATTGGGGTTAAGTGACTTGCCCAAAGTCACACAGCTAGTTTTTGTGTTAAGTGTCTGAGACCAGATTTGAACTCAGGTCCTCCTGACTCCAGGGCCAGTGCTCTACTCACTGTGCCACCTATCCGCCCCCCAAATCATGTTTTAAAGTGCATAAAATAAAATATCAGATTACAAAGAGAAAAAATTCTATTAAAAGGCAATTTTAAAAAATGTAAAACAAGTCCATAGGCCTCAATTAAGAACCCCTCATCTAAAATGTTATTTTGCACAAGTCTAGGAGTGAAGTTATAAGGGTCTAGACATACCTATCTAGACATACCTAGACATACCTATCTCATTTTTGCCTTTCCTTAGACCTCATTCTGAAATGGCTACTTAATGGGGAATCAGTTCTGAGCCACATCTAGGGAGATGTTTAGCATCATAATTTTGTGCCCTTTCCCACTGGCACTGAAGAAGTGATCTTCCTGGACCCATTGTTATTACAGCTTCTTCTAAGAATGGAAGGGCTATGCAGTTTATCTTCACAATTAAAGGCCTGTACTCTACAGTGATAGCATTTCTGTTTGGAGCTAGGTCTACATGCAGAGGAGTTATGAGTAATTCAGACCAAGATAGCCACTATGGCCTCAGCTACCTGGATATTTTAAGCCCAACACCATCTTGGCTCAGGACAGTCAGATGAGTGAACATTATAGTCGGGCTATACTGCATCACTTGTATATGAGACCCAGGTTGCATTCACATTCTATCTAGAGTATACATGCTTTTGTGGAATGGGGGATTACATGACATCAAGGCGGCATTATTTGTTTTATTTTCATTTGCTTGGATTTGGACAAGCATATTGATGTTTCCAAGGCAACATGAGTTTGGGAAGTAGGACAGAAAATTTCCTATGCAAACATAGAACAGAAAATAGGACCACAACAAGTTCACATCAAAAGCCATCTAGATTGTACTGTATCAGGGAAGAGTTTGAAATGGTCATTCCTAAAGTCTGGCTCTCCATACATTTACTAGAAGCCATCCATTCGGACCAATGTACTCTGGGGTCTGAACAAGACCAACGCATATATGGTGGTCTATAGTGTCAAAGGATAAGTGATGGGAGTTTTCAATTATGTGGACATTGGCTGAAGCACACCATTTCTGTGATAAGAGCAGCTAAGAATTTCTTGATTTGCCTCAATGACAGTTCCAGCCTTCAAAAGGCAGAGGAACCACCATGAAGGAAATTCTATTTCGGGTTCAATTCTTATCAACGAGGAATAAAATGATTGCTGGAGCCAAATAGACTTTAGGGGAAAGTGGCCAATTCATCTTAGACTTTGTGATAGGAGAGAAGAAAGCCAAGCCTTGCCTGATGAGTACCCTGAGTTTCAGGACAGTGGATTTTAACGGACTCAACTGAAGAATAGGTAAAATTCCATGAATCAATATTTTTCAGAAGTCACACCCTAGGAGGGAGAGGCAGTTTCTAAAAATGAATTTCTAAACCCAAAGAAAAACAAGTCTAATGAGGTGAAAATAAGATGGTTGTCTAGAAAAAAATAATTTGAATCCCCAGAATATTCCCCGACCAGTTTAGATCAAGTACGTGGCTCAATGCATAAAGGGCTGGATTTGGAGCCAAGAAGATGTGAGTTGGAACTCTGCCTCAGATCCTTATAAGCTATGTGACCTTGGGGAAATTGACCTCAGTCTCAGTTTGCTTCTCTGTTAAAAGGGGCTAAAAAATAGCACTACCCTCATAGGTTTGTTGTAAGGATCAAATGAGATAGCCTATGCATGACACTTTATAAACCTTATAGTGCTATAAAAATGCTAGCTCTAACTGGATATTTTTAAAAGATAGGTTTAGGGGTGGCTAGGTGGTATAGTGAATACAGCACCCGTCCTGGAGTCAGGAGGACCTGAGTTCAAATTGCCCTCACACACTTAACACTTACTAGCTCTGTGACCTTGGGCAAGTCACTTAACCCCAATTGCCCTGCCTTCCCCTCTCCAAAAAGACCAAAAAATTAAAAAAAAAAAAAAAGATAGGTTTAGAAAATGGAAGCAAGTGTGGTTGCAAAGGATCACATAGTATCATACTAGTATCAGGAGGGCTAACTCTCAATGAACTGAAGTTGGCAAAGAAAACAAAAATTAACCAAAAAATATTTCTTTGTTGTTATTTTTTTTAACAAGGAAAACTGTAGAGAAGAATGAGCAGGTGTAGATGGCTGCAGTAGGCATTAATAGAAGAAACTTTGATGTCGATGAGATCACAGAAACATTTGCATTTTTGAAGATAAAATTGATAGATCAGGGAAATGGTCTGTATAAAAGAAGGAAACAAGCACTTATTAAGTACCTGCAGTATACCAGGTACCGTGCTAAGCACTTTACGAGTATTATCTCATTTTATCCTCTCAACAAGGAGATGGATGCTGTTATTCCCATTTTACAGTTGAAGACACTGAGGCAGGCAGAAGTTGAAAGGCTTGCCCAGTCATACAGTTAGTCTCTGAGGTCAGATTTGAGCTCAGGTCTTTTTGATACCAGATCTAGTGTTCTATCCATTGTGATGCCCAGCTGCTTAATCATTAGAATTAACCTAGATGTTAGCAAAACGTTTGATAAAGTATTTCATGGTGTTCTAGTGGACAAGATAAAGAAGAATGAGTTAGAGTATAGTCCAGTTAAACAGATTTGACCCAGGCTGAATGGCTGGTACCAAAGAATAGACATCAGTGATTTAATGTCACCTTGGGAGGAGGGCTCCCGTGGAATGCCCTGGAGATTTGTGCTTTGTCCTGTGTGTTTAACTTTTGGTTTGGGTTTGGGTTTTTGGGTTGTTGGGTTTTTCTGGTTTTTTGAGATTGAGTCTCCCTGTCTCACCCATGATGGACCCTTTGTGGGTCCAAACCCACTACTGACTGGCACACAAGCTATGACCCATTCTGCCTCTGACCAGGGCTAGTTTGCCCCTCCTTAGGAAGCCAAGTGGCACCCCATTCCTGGGGGCCTCATTGATGCTAGTCTGACTATGGACACCCAGTTGGTTTTTGTATTGCAGCTCTGAACTCCTGGATTCAAGTGACCTACCAGCCTTCACCTCCCCTCGTAGTAGGAATTAGAGGAGTATGGCATTCCACCTGGCTATTTAATATTATTATCAATGACTTAAGGATATAAGGACATAAATGATATGCTTATCAACATTATGGATGGCACAAAATAGAGAGGGATAGCTAACATACTGGATGACAGAGTTAAAATTCAAAAGACTAGAACCCTGGACCAAGCTGAATGAGATGAAGTTTAATAGGGCTAAATGTAAAGCCTTGCAGTTCAATTAAAAAACCAACCTTCCAGTTATAAGATGGTTCAATCACTGCTAGACTGCAGTTCTTCTGAAAATGGGGATTTTACAGGACTACAAGTTCAACAAGAATCAACAGTGTGATATTTTTGTTACTGAGCTGTTTCAGTCTCATCCCATTCTTCTTGAACCCATTTGGGGTTTTCCTGGCAAAGATACTGGAGTGGTTTGCCATTTCCTTCTTCAGCTCATTTTTACAGATGAGGAAACTGAGGCAAACAGGGTTAAGTGACTTGCCCAAGGTCACACAGCTAGTAAGTGTCTGAGGCCAGATTTGAACTCATTAAGAGGAATCTTCCTGATTCTAGGCCCAGCACTCTATCCACTGAGCCACTTAGTTGCTTAGTGAGATATTACAGCAGCTAAAAAGCTCATAGGAAAGGAAATAAAACATTTCTATTTCACCCAGCATGTGCCAGATCCGGAGCTAGAGAGGGTAGGATCCCTAGTAGAGTGGGATCATGGGATCCCATTTCACATAACCAAAGATCATGGAATCTTCAGTCACATGGAAAAAGGCATAACTTCCAGAAATAAGGATGTGACCTTCCCGCTCTCCTCTGAGACACCACATCTAGAAATCTGTCTCATTTCTGGATACCACATTTTAGGAAGAACATTGCAAACTGGAGTGTTTGGAGGAGTGCTGCCATAATGGTGAAGGGCCTTCCTTCCCTATGAGGATTAGTTGAAACAACTGATATTTAGCCTGTTGAAGAAAAGATTTGTCAGGGGCAGCTAGGTGGCTCAGTGGATGAAGTACTGGTCCCAGAGTCAGGAGGATTTGAATTCAAATCTGGTCTTAGATACTTACTAGCTATGTGACCCTGGGCAAGACATTCAACCCTATTGCTGCCAAAAAGAAAATATTTGTTGGGAGCAAAGGGGAAAGACACTCTATCTCCAAGTATTCCAGGTGCCATCAAGTAAAAAAGAGATTAGATTTGTACTTCTTGACCCCAGAGAGCAGAGCCAAGAACAACGGACAGAAGTTGCAAAGAGACAAATTTAGGTTTGATATCAGGAAAAAAAAAGTTTTATCCTCATAAGTAGAGATGTCCAAAAGGGAAATGGGGAAGTTAGATGGCACAGTAGATAGAGAGCCAGGTAAGGAGTCAGGAAGACTCACCTTAATGGGTTCAAATCCGGCCTCAGACACTTGTGACCCTGGGCAAGTCACTTTACCCTTTTTGCCTCAGTTTCCTCATCTGTGAAAATGAGCTGGAGAAGAAAATGGCAAACCACTCCAGTATCTTTGCCAAGAAAACCCCAAATGGAGTCACAAAGAGGCAGACGTGACTGAAAAATAACTGAACAACCAAAGGGGAATGGATTCTCCTTTATCAGAGGTCTACAAGCAAAGGTTGGATGGCCACTGGTCAGGAATATCATAGAGGGGCCTTTTGGTCATCTAAGGGTTAAATAAGAGAACCACCAAAGTCCCTTCCAACTCTGTGAGTCTGTGACTCAGGTTCAAATTCTGGCCATCACTTACTGACTATGTGACCTCAGACAAATCACTTCTCTGGAATGGGCTTCACGTTCCCCCATATGTAGAGCCAGAGGGTTGAACTTACTGATCTCTAAGGTTTCTTCCAGTTTTTATATGCTGTGATCCTTTTGACTTAACAAGGGGGGCAGGGATTATGATTTACAGGATGGTTTTAATACCATTCAAGCCTTCTCTCTCCTCTTTCTCCCTTCTTTGCCCAAGGATGCAGAGGGAAAGAGGGTGAGGAAATTACTTAAAGTGGTAATAACTTTTGACTGATCTTATCTATTGATATTATTGTTGTTCGGTCATTTCAATTATGTCTGACTCTTCATGATTCCAACCGGGGTTTTCGTGGCAAAGATACTGGAGGAATTTGTCATTTCCTTCTCAAGCTCATTTTACAGATGAGGAAACTGAGGCGAACAGGGTTAAGTGACTTGTCCAGGGTCACACAGCTAGTGAGTGTTTGAGGCTGGATTTGGATTGAGGAAGATGAATCTTCCTGACTGTAGGACCCAAACTCCATCTGCTGTATTTCCTAGTTGCCCCATCTATCGATATTACCGCACAGTAGAGTAATGAATCGTGAGTTTTCTAATTTTTAATGACTCCTCCTGTTCAGTTTGGTCCAAGCAGTATGGCTAAATCCAGCCTTGGAGCTTAGCCCATAACATAAATATGTATTCATTCAGATTACAAACTTGCGTGTTTAATAAAGGGAGAAAATGAGTGACTTCCAAACAATGGCATGGTAGATGACTAAATATAGGGAGCAATGTTTTTCCTCAGGAGATTACACTCGCTTTTAATGTAGTTAACTGCCCCAGATGTGATGTAAACATTTAAAAATGGTATATAATTACAATTCCCATGTGGCGGCTGCTTTGATAGCACTCACTATGACATTTCTAGAGTTGGAAATGTTTTCTAAATCTATGTCACATATACACTGAAGCCATGAAAGGGAAGGCATTACCATTTAATGGACAAAGGAGAGCTGTGCTGTAAGCCCAGCTCCACTGCTACCTAGCTAGGTGACCTCAAGAAAATCACAAGACCTCTCTGGACCCCATTCTCCTCATCTATAAAATCATAAGTTGGAGTAAATGAGTTTGAAGACCTGTTCCAGCTCTACAATTTCATAATTCACTGTCTTGCTTTAGTCTAACATATAATTCATAGGGAGAATTATTACCCCAGGCTAGAGAACCAGACTTGGAGTCAAGAGGACCTGAATTCAAATCCTACTTCTGACACATACTGTGTGACCTCAGGCTAGTCATGTTCCTTCTCAGTACCTATAGGCAGCTCCTTAAGTCCATAAGTTATGGATGAGCTGAAAATCTGCACTTGTGGAAAGGATTTTCACCACAGAACAAAAAGAGGTGACTAAAAACACATTAATAGCTACCAACCCAAATGTCAGGCAGCTAGGTGGCACAGGGAATAGAATGCAGAGCCTAGAGTCAAGAAAACTCATCTTCCTGAGTTCAAATCTGGTCTCAGACATTTAATAGCTATGTTACCCTGAGCAAGTCACTTAACCCTGTTTGCCTCAGTTTCCTCATCTGTAAAATGCACCGGAGAAGGAAACAGCAAACCACTCCAATATCTCTGCCAAGAAAACCCCAAATGAGGTCACAAAGAATACGACATGACTGAAAACATCTGAACAACAACATATCACTCTCTAAAGAGAAGCTAAACGGCTGGCTCAGTGGATAGAGTGCTGGGCCTAGAGTCAGGAAGACCTCAGTTAAAATCGAGCGTCAGACTCTTATTAATTCTGTGGCACTGGGGATGTCACTTAACCTCTGTTTGCCTTAATCCATAGGAGAAGGAAATGTGAAACTATTCCAATATTTTTGCAAAGAAAACCCAATGGACAGTATAGTACATGGGGTCACAAAGAGTCAGACATGACTGAATGACCAAACAACAACCTCAATGCCCACTTTCCTATTTCTAGAAAATATTTATGAGAGTGGTGTATGCACCTATTGTTGATATCCTCAATGAAACTATGCAAGTCTTTTGCTAATGTTTCCCCATAGCAGACCATTTTTTCACAGTCACCGAGTTGATTAACAAGTGTATAGAATATAGGATCTTAATGCATCATCTGTTTTTTACAAGAAAGCATTTGAATAAAGCATCCTGTGAATATGGTGAGATTATATAAGATTCCCTCATAGACCCAATTACAGAGATAACTTCATTCAACAATGATCTGATTGTAAATATGAATCTAGAGCTGGGAGTCAAGATGGCTAAGGAAGATAAAGAAATGGCACCTACTTTCCCCCACCAGACCTCCTTCACAAATATCTAGAAAATATTCCAGAACAAATTCTGATTGGGAAAGACAAGAAAAAGCCACAATGAGTCATTTTTCCAGCCCAGGGTGGCTTAGGGAGACAGAGAGATCAGTGAACACTGGAGACGGGGTCTGACCAGGAGTGTTCCACATTCACCAACACCCAGGACTGGAAGAGAGATAAGACTAGACACTGGGATAGGAAGCACCTAGGCAGGAAGAGATCCAAAGAGATCCCTGAACTATCAGGAGTAGGTGCCATCTAGCAGCTTGGTTATCCACTACCCAGTTCCTAGTCAGACCAAGGGGGTTGAGGATGCATTTGGGAATGATATATAGGAGCCATTACTGGAGAGCCCTAGCTGTGTACTGAGCAAGGAACAAGTACAGAGGCAAACAATAGCCGTGTGGCTCTGATCCCAGGAGCAGAGCAGGGACTGGTTCCAGCTTCCAAGGTGGAAGCCGACAGTGGAAGAAGCAGGCAAGCCTCCCAGACCAAAGGGAAACTGGCAGTTCAGTCACTCTGAACCTGCAGTGTCTCTCCACAAGCTAATTAACAGTAGCTGAATCCAGCAAAAGTCATCTGAAACTCCTAAATAGGAATAATCTTCCAGACTCAAACCAAGGGTTGAGAATTTGCAGAGCTCAGACCAGGTGGGCAGCAAGCAAACACTACCCTAATCACATCTCTTTGGGAGCACTGAAATCTTGCAGGTTCCCAGCCTGAGCTATGACAACAGAAGGACAAAAGAGGACAGAAGCTTAAGCCAGATATCCCCCCCCTCAAAATGTACAGAGCCCAGAACTAATATAAAGTCCAAAATCAAGAAGGAGAATAGAAGAATGAATGAACAAAAAAAGAATCCCCCCACAAAGGGCTATTATGCTCAATACACAAACCCAGAAGAAGAGAATGACTTCAAAACATCTACAAAGTCACAAAGTAAAAATGAAGCTTGGATAAAATTCCAATCAGAATTCCTGGAAAAGTTAAAGCAAGAGTTTTTTTAAAAGAGCTAAAAAGTAATTTAAAAAAACAATGATAGGGGTGGCTAGGTAGCGCAGTGAATAGAGCACCAGCCCTGGAGTCAGGAGGACCTGAGTTCAAATCCAGCCTCAAACACTTAACACACCAGAAAAAATAGCCGTGTGACCTTGGGCAAGTCACTTAACCCCAATTGCCTTACCTTCCCCCCTCCAAAAAAAAAAAAAAAACACACAAAAAACAAAAACCCCAATGATAGAGGAAGTTAATAGGAAAAGAAATGAGAGTTGTGAAAGAAAGTTATAAAAAGAGAATTAACAGTGTATAACAAGAGGCACAAAACCTTGCCCCACAAAATTTCTCTGAAGACTAGAATAGACCAAATAGAAGTTAATGACTGCATAAGACAACATGAAATATTAAAACAAAGTTAGAAGAATGAAAAATAGAAGAAACATGAAGTATTTCAAAATAAAAACGGGTCTACAAAACAGATCAAGGAGAGGTAATTTAAGGATCGTTGTATGATGTGAAGGCCTTGACAAAAAAAGGATTCTAGACATCATATTTCAAATCATAAAACAAAATTGCCTAGATCTCTTAGTACCAGAGAACAAAGTAGAAATTGAAAGAATGCATTGATCACCTCCTAAGGGGGGAGGGGGAAACCTAAATGAAAACTCCCAGGAATGTTTAAACCAAAATCCAGAGCTCATGGGTCAAAGAAAAAATACTGCAAGCAGTCAGAAAGAATTCAAGTACCAAGGAACTATAGTCAGCATTGCAAAAAGTTTAGCAGCCACTACTATAAAGGAGCAGAGAGTTCAGAATATGGTATTCCAGAAGGTAAAAGCTCTAGGTTTCAAATCAAGAAAATCAAGAATAATTTATCCAGCAAAACTGAGTCCAACTGTACAGGGGGAAATGAAATAGAGGACTTTCCAGTATTCTTGATGAAAAGACAGAATCAAGTAGAAAATATAACATACAAATACTGGAACCAAGAGAAGCATAAAAAGGTAAATATGAATGAATAATCATAAGAGACCAAACAAGATTAAACTGTTTATATTCTTATGTGGGGAGATGATGCCTTCATCAGGGGTCATAGTGAATGTCTAATTAGACCAAGGACCTGAGAGTGGTTCTGTTATGGAATGGAAAGTGTGAGAAAGGGAGAGCGAAAAGGAAGCCTGGGGAAAATTGTCTCCCATAAGTGGGGTACAGAAGTAGGAGAATACTGGGCTCCTCTCAGCAATGCAACATTATAAGACAACTCCAAAAGACTCGTGATGGAAAGGGCTATCCATATCCAGAGAGAGAACTATAAAGTCTGAATGCAGATTGAAGCAAACTACTGGCTCTCTCTTTTTTGTTTTGTTTTGTTTTGTTCCTTCTTTTGCATTGTTCATTCCATTGGTTGTAATTCTTCTTTACAACCTGACTAAATTTTAATGTGAAGGTATTTGTAGAACCAATATTGGATTGCATGCCGCTATGGGGAGGGGAGAGAGGGGGAGAAAATTTGGAACTCAAGGGATTGTGGAACTAAATGTTGTAAGTTAAAAGTAAATACATAATTTTAAAAAAAGACACAAAAAACGAATAGAATATATGCCAAGGAGGAGGGGATGGGGGAGGGGGAGTAGAGTGGACAAACACCTGAACCTCACTCTGAACTAATCAGAGGACTGAAATGTTGGGTACTGAAATGCATTTCACCTGACAGGTTGACTGGCGAAAGGAGTTAAGAGAAAGGGGGAGGGAAGAAAGATAGATTAAGAGAGAGATTAGTTAGAAACAAAACAAATTCTCAAAGAGGGAGCAGGAAAAAGAGGAGGAGATTATAAGTATGAATGAAAGTATCAGACATAGGCCCATCAAAGTCATTCACTGAAGTCATGGAGCATGTCTTATACGAAGTTCAAATGTTTGCGGTATTCCCTCTAGATGGCGCCGTTGTCTTGATGCTCTTCCTGGATGACATTTTGCTTCCTCCATTGAGCTCTGGAGGGCCCTCAATGAGATGTTTGTTGTTGAATCGTTTTTTCACTTGTGTCCAACTCTTCGTGACCCCACTCGGGGTTTTCTTGGCAAGGATACTGGAATAAGATAACAATCACTCAACAGAGATCTTTGTAGACATCCACGTGGGAAAAAAAAAGGTACATGAAGATTACTTCAGATTCCAGTATGAAGCTGGATGGGAACCCCGTTGGATTGGTCCTTCCATATGCTGATCTTGGACAAGCACGCTGGATGGTCAGAGAACTGGGACCAGAGTTACATGGGAGAGGATGAGACTGGGCTGTATCCAGGGCAATTGCACAGTATTTTCAAAGTTCATAAGCAACTCCCACATACAACCATCCATCTTTTAAACACCAATAATCTCCCAGAGATGCTATCTGGCTGTGGATCGTGGAACATCATCATCTCAGAGGAGCCCTCCATGCAGACGAGTCAAAGGGAGATGGAAAGGTGCATAATGGCTGTAAATGGGCTTCAGCATTTGACCAACGATGATTTGTTACAGCATCCCCCGGTTTATTTCTAGCTGAAAAAAGAATGATGGAGAGAGACTATAGGCAGCCTCAAGACTGTACCGGTGCTCACGAAATATTAAAACCCCTAGAGGAAGCAGTGTCATCCAGGATTCTCTGTTCCCCATCCCTGTGCTGTCTCCCAGAGCTCAATTCCATCTCCTACTTTTCCAGGCTTCTCTAAAGACTCGGTTCAAATGTATCCAGGTGATCCTTTTCTCCCCCTTTGGTCTCCCCATCCTGTACATATTTTGTACAAATCTAGTTATTTATATTCTGTCTTGCCCATTAAATTGTAGGATCCTTGGGCCCAGGGACCATGATTCTGCCTCTCTGCATCCCCACTTCTTAGCACACTGCCTGGCATATAGTAAGGGCTTAATAAATGCTGACTCAACTCTAAAGACAAGAGCTGCTCTGCTTCTCTGTCCCACATGGTGGCACTGTTTCCTTTTATTTTCTATTAGACTATAAGCCAGCAGGGTCCCCCAGGAGGTCAGAGTTTGTCCTGAGTTCTGCCCACTTGGCTTTGCAGGCTTCTATTACCAAACATGGCTAGTTAGCCCTGACACTGATCCGAGCATTCATACAACAGCCAGTGGGAGAACAAGCCTCAGCATTGTCCCCATCAGAATAGAAAAGGAAGGTCAGCACAAAGGGTTGAATAAGGTCTGTGTGAAAGTCTTACTGGAAACTGGGAGCTCCCATCATCAAAAGGGGTGATTTGAGCATAGATGGGGGAATGACTTGGCTCCTTCAACCTGTGGATCCGAGCCTGGGCCCTTCAGCTTGCTCCACTGGTTGGGTCCAGGCTCCCTCTGCCTCTTCTGCAGAGGGCAGATGTGTCCCAAGACAGGGCTCCCCATATGGGAATGAGCCTAGAAGCACCTGCAGAGAGCAGTGCATCTCTGCTGCTCAATAGTCATGTCTCCTTGGCAGAATTTCACCCCCACATTCAAAGACTTCAGTACACTCCCTTAGGGACCTTCCATATGTGAAGAGCTTCAATCCATTCCCATAAGCTTGTGTCTGTTGCTGTTCAGTTGATTCAGTCATGTCTGACTCTTTTATGACCCTGTTAACCATACTGTCCATACTGGGGTTTTCTTTCTTTCTTTTTTTTTTTTTTTGAAGTGGGGAAGGCAGGGCAATTGGGGTTAAGTGACTTGCCCAAGGTCACACAGCTAGTTTTGTGTTAAGTATCTGAGGCTGGATTTGAACTCAGGTGCTCCTGACTCCAGGGCAGGTGCTCTATTCACTCATACTAAGGTTTTCTTAACAAAGGTACTAAAGTGGTTTGCCATTTCCTTTTCCAGTAGATTAAGGCAAACAGACGTTAAGTTACTAGCCCAGTAGAGGTCATCCCCTGTATCTTATTCAGAATGGACCAGATGAGGGAGGTGATGCTGGATTAATCATTTAGACTCCTTCTGTCTTTGTCAGGGGTCCTACTACTACATCCAAAGTCTTAGAGGAACACAGGGGTAGGATTGGCCCTCCAGCTACTTGTTGGACATGTCCATCCAGGTGTTCTACCTTCACCTCAAACTCAGTGTATTTAAACTTGAATATTTTACCTTCTTTCCCCTCCCAACAAATCCTTGCATTCTGATCACATCACATTTCTTTTAGGGGATCCCCCATTGCCTACTGAATGAATTCTAAATCCTTGATCCTGGCATTCAAAGCCCTCCAACCTATCTCTTTAATCTTGTCTCTTAATAATCTCTTTAAAATATTTTACATTCCAGCTAAAATGGAATCATCTCCATTACCTAGTCCCATCTTGCACAATCCACTTTTATTGAATTACATGTGGGTGGAGTACTCCAACCTTCTTATTTATAAAATATAAGATGAGAAAATTGAGAGAAGTTAAGTCATTTGCCCAAGGTTATACAAGCAGCAAATGATAGAGTCTGGATTTGAGCCCAGGGGCTCCTAACTCCAAAGGCATGTTCTTTCACTAGTGGAGAAGAATGGGGAAGTTATGCTAAGTCGAGGCAAGCACAAATAAAAATAGGGGATGTGAATGGCCTACTCCAGGATCAAAGGTCCATAGATTTGGAGAAAAGAGATACCATTTTACAGATAAGGAAACTAAGACTGGGAAAAGTTAAATAACTTGTCTAGGGTCGTGCAGCTAATAAATGGCAGGGCCAAGATTTGACCTGAAGTCCTCTGGCTCCACATCTAGGACACTTTTTACGACTTCGGTGATACTGGTTTAGCTGCAGCATAGGGTTTACAGCAGACCAGCACAGCTTGGCAGTAGGTAGGCTGAACTTCTTCAGGCCACAGAGAGGTTAGACTAAAGACAAACTGATGATGGTTAGTTGACGCAGTTCCTGTGACAAACAGGAGAGTGCACAGTGGCAGTCCTATATTTTTTTGTACCTAAAATCCTTTGGCAGGCAACAAACCGCCCTTGTGCAGGCCTGGTTTATAGAAAGGAGGATGAGATGGAGGAAGAGAGAAATTAATTGAAACAGTTGGTAGGAAGAGAGTGGGGAGAGCCTTCAACACCAAAATAAAAAGTTTAGATGTGGGGGTGGCTAGAATAGAGCACCAGCCCTGGAGTCAGGAGGACCTGAGTTCAAATCCTGCCTCAGACACTTAACACTAACGGTATGACCTTGGGCAAGTCACTTAACCCTAACTATCCTGCCTTTCCCCCTCCAAAAAGCCAAAAAAAAAGTCTAGATGTGCATAGTTAATCTTTGATACCTGAGTGTACTTAGTGTATTCAGAAGCTGAACAACTCAAAATCCAGATTTCTGTAAATGGGACTTGAAAGAAAGAACAGAAACAGTGGTGGTGATTGCTTCTTTGTATGTATGAGCTAGATGAACAAGTGAACGTCACCAAACCTCTCTGAACCCAAGTTTCCTCTGAAAAATGGGGACAATAATCCCTCTAGTACCCCCTCTCTCAGGGATATTGAGTGGATCAAATCACATATTGAATTAAAGTGCTATGTAAGCCTTAAAGTAGTGTGTATATCTATCCCTCTATATACTTTATGTGTATGTATGTATATGTATATCTGTTGTCATTATTATTAATATCATCACCTATAGCACCAATGCAATATTCACTATGAATATGCCAGGATAGTTCTCAAACACAAAATATAACAGGCTTTCCATACAGAAGATAGAAGCAAAACATTTATTCAAACACCAGAAAACCAAATCTCAACGCCAGAAAGTCAAATCCATCATAGTAAAAAAGAAGTTAATACACCATAACACAGCAGGGAGCCGAAACATCCTTTAGCCTTCCTACAAACACTCACAAGCCTAGCTGTCTCTTTGGGTGTGTCCTCTCCTCCCTCCAGTTCTAAATTGATCAGCCTCCCAGCTTCATGTGGGCTCTGCTCCACCCTTCAGCAAACTCTTACCATAGGCTCCATGTGATTACATTCAGCTTATTTGGGGGCAGGGAAGATCTTCAAATTATCATTATCATTATGTCACCATAAACCTATGGGGCAGTGACACACTAAGGGAGAATCCAGGAGTACTCAGTAAGATTAGATCCTCTATAGAAAAGGTCAGGATTGAGACTAGGAGGGCAGTGGGGATGGGGAGGGGGAGTGGGCATAAAGGAGGGGATTGGAGACTTATCGAAAACAAATCTTAGCTCTTGATCTGGGGCTTAGATCTTGAGTTTGGACTAAAAAGGGAAGGCATTATTGATTGATCTTACAAAAGTGATATTTGTTTTGGATTTAAGAGATTGCCATGACTCACAGTGGGAGTCCTTGAAGTCCATGCTCTCTTGATGGTGGGGTCTCTGCCCCCACAGCTTCTCCTCCCTGTTCCCCATCCCTATTAGCTGCTGCCAGTGATGAATTACAACAGAGATGCACAGTTTGGGGTTAAATGGCATGGCAACAAGGAGGCAGGTGCAAAGCCAGGCACAGAATGACAGAATTTAAAAGTTGGAACAATAACCGTGATGATGATGACAACCTAACATTTATGTAGTTCTTACTATGTGTCAGGCATTGTGACAAGCACTTCACATTTGTCTTGGAAAGGACCTCATTGACCATCTAGTCTAACCCACATATGAAAGAAGTCCGTCCTATACTTTAAAACCCCCCAGTCAACCTCCACTTGAAAACCTCCGAAGAAGGGGAGGCCCCACTGGGATGGCTCTAATTATTAGCAATTTGATCCTTAGAGCAAGCCTAAATTTGCCTTCTTGTAACTTCCACCCATGGCTCTGAATTCTGCCCTTAGGGAACTAACTCAACAAGTTGAATCCTCTTTTGCAACAGGCTTTTAAATACTTGAAGGTTGCTCTCACATCCCCAATCTCCACCCCCACCACTTTCTCTTCCCTAGGCTAAATACCCCCAGTTCCTGGCACCTATACTCAAGATTAAGTCAAGACCTTTCAGTTTCCTAGTTGCCTTCTTCTAGGTATATTCATAATCTTAGACTGTGGCACCTAGAACCCAAAACAATGTGGTCTGAAGGAATCCAGCTACCAGATGGTCATCTAGCTTTTGCTTGACGAATTCCAGAGAGGCTGGGAACCCATCACAACCCCAGGCTGCACATTTCACTCATTCCAGTGGGGTATGGAAAAAACTGGCAGAATGAAATTACTGAATCATCATCAGTGAACTCTGAAAGATTATGGAATATAGGAGAAGTTCTACAGGATTGGAGAAGGGCAAATCACCTTTTAAAAAAAGGGGTGGGGGAAAGAATGGAGCATTCAAATTCTAGACTGTTGAACTTGACTTCAATTCCTGCCAAAATTCTAGAATGTATTATTGAAGGACTAATTAGTAAACAATTAGAAACTGACATGATAATTGCAATGAACTAACTAATTCATCAAGAGCATGTCACACTGGTCTAACCTACTTTCTTTATAGGGTTAATAGACTGATTTTTGTTTTGTTGTTGTTATGTAAGCCTTTTTGCTTTTTGCAGGGGGGAAGGCAGGGCTACTGGGGTTGACTTGACCAAGGTCACAGGGCTAGTAAGTGTTAAGTGTCTGAAGCTAGAATCCTGACTCCAGGTCCAGTGCTCTATTTACTGTGCCACCTTGTTGCCCCTTGTTTTGTTGTTGTTTAGTTGCTTCCATTGTCTTCATGACTCCATTTGTCGAAGACACTGGAGTAGTTTGCCATTTCCTTCTCCAGCTCATTTTACAGATGAGGAAACTGAGGCAAACTGGGTTAAGTGACTTGCCCAGGGTCACACAGCTAGTAAGTTCCAAGACCAAATTTGAACTGAGGAAAATTAGTCTTCCTGACTTCAGGCCCTGAACTCTATCCCTATGCCACCTAATAGACTGATAGGTCAGGAAATGATATAGATATAGTTTGCCTAGATTTTAACAAAGCTTTTCTACCAGGCTGTACTCCCCCTTAGCCTTCTCCCCCATTTCCCAAAAGTCTCTTCTTTCTGGAAGAGAAACCCCCCAGTCCTGGAAATCTTGCCTTGGAAGTACACTCTAATTGTGGGCTTTCTCTCTCTGATTAGATGGCTCCTCCCAGAACCATCATTTATAAAGAAGGGCACCCAGTGCAGCCATCTCTTCATTTCCCACCAGGCTGCCCTGCTCCAGATTTTAAATACTTTCTCTCTCCCTCCTTTGCTTTCCAGTTTCCTTTTGTGTGTCATATTCCTCATTAAATGGAAGTTCCTTAAGGGCAGGAACTATCTTTCTTTTTGCTTGTATTAGTATCAATGCCTGCTATATAGTAAGCCCTTAATAAATGCATGTTGCCTGACTGTCAGACTGAACTGTTAGAAAAGATAGAGATATTGGATAGTAACAATAGAATTAGATGAACCGAGAAATAGTAGAATGGCTTGGAACCAAAGAACAGTCACTAATGGTTCCAAATTAACTTGGAGCACCTTAGGGATCTAAGCTCTGTGACCTGTGTGCTGTTAAGTGGTTTCTTATCAATGATTTGGATAAAGGTATCAATGACAATTATTATTATCAAGTTTATATTTTGCAAAAGCTAGGAGGGATAGCTAATAAAACTGAGCAAATTGAATAAGATAGACTTTATTAGAGATAAATGCAAAATCTTACATTTGGGTTCAAAAAATGCATTTCACGAATATATGATGGGGACTAAGATATTGCTATGCAACAGTTTCACTGAAAAAAAAAATGGGGAGGTTTTGGTAGACTCAATATGTTAATAGTAATGTAAAGTGGCCAAAAAAGCTAATTCAATCTTGGGCTGCATTGAGAGGTATTATTTCCAAGAATAAGGAGGCAATATCCTGCCATATTTTGCCAACGTCAAACACACCTGGAGTATTATGTTCAGTGCTATGGGCCTTGCTGGCAAAGAGAACATTTGGAAGAAGAAAACTGGGATAGTGAAGGATGCTAAGATCAGGCCACATGAGAATTGGTTGAAAGGACTGGTGATATTTAACCTGGAGAAGAGAATGCTCAAGAAGGACATATCTGTCCTCAAGTACTTGATGTGTTACATATAGAAGAGGGATTAAATTTGTTCTGTTTGTCTCCAGAGTACAGAGTTGAGAACTGTGAGTAGAAGTGGCCAAGAGGCAAATTTAGGTTTGGTGAAGAGGAATATGGGATATTTCAGGAGCTGGTAGGTTCTCCATCACAGGAGGTCTTCAAGAAATGGCTGCATGGACAGAGGCAGCTAGGTGACACAGTGAATAGAGCACTAGCCTTGGAGTCAGGAGGACCTGAGTTCAAATGTGACCTCAGACACTTAACACTTACTAGCTGTGTGACCTTGGGAAAGTCTCTTAACCCCTATTGCCCTGCCTTCCCCCCTCCAAAGAAAAGAAAAGGCTGGCTGACTGCTTGGCAGGTAAATTATAGAAGAGTTTCTTTTAGAAATTTGGTTGGGTTTAAATGACTGCTCAGGTCCCTTCTGATTCTCATTCTGTATCATTAGCTTATCACCTTGGTTCGTTCCATTTCTTTAATTCTATGGTTCCATCTTGTTTCAAGGACCAAATCCAAGTTCCTCACTCACCCTGTTTCCCTCTCCCCCCCACACAACCCATTCTATCATCATAGGGGTTAAATATATTACAAAGACATGGAATACTTTCCAGAGAGCATGTCTCACTTCACTTCATGTCAATTCCTAGACTAAAGATTTTCACCTCATTCGACTTGAGATAAAAAAACTGATTAGGTAAGTCCAATATTAAGTCAGTCCTTTGAGACACACCTAGTGTATGCCAATGTCCTCTCTCAGAGTGGCCAACATCCCCTTTTCTGATCCTTTCTCCAGGTCCACCACCCTGGACTACACCTCAACTTGTTAAGTAAGCTCGGCCACCCAACTCTACATCAATTTTTGTCCTCAGAGTTTTCTGAGCAGGTTGGCTGTCGGTATGATCTCTCTTCTGTTCAGAATAACAAAACCCAGCTTTCTTTCCTGCATGACCATCAAAGAAACTTGTCATTTTAGAATGAAACCCTGAGACCTGGGACAATCAATCCTACTGGTCTCGTGTTTGTCCTCTTGCTGTTTTGGCCTCGGACATCAGCAAGATTTACTGAGTTCAGCTTCTAGCTGCAAAGATAAGGCTTAAGACTGAGGTGGCCAAATGTTCTAGGTATGATCTCTACCCTCTGCAAAGATTCTCAACAAGTGAAGCATCATAGACCCACAGATCCCTGGAGGCTGCCTACTCCAGCCTATACCTGACTGAGGATCCTTACCACAATACTGCCAACCAGTGACCTCCGATTAAAAATTTTCCCTTCAGGGAGCATCTGCTGCCTCCCAAGGCTATACAAAAGCAACTTCTGTCTTGGAAGAGTTTAGAGTCTACACAAGACATCCATCTATCCATGTAGGAGAAAGTGACCCATTAGTGTTACATTTTTAGCTTATGTTGAAGTTCCTCAAAGGTTGGTACCAGACACATGCCAGGGAAATAGGGAATATGAAAGACAGGGCTAAGCTATGTTTAACTTGGCAGTTTATTTATTGTTTTATTGATTTCCATTCAGAAAAGGACAGGACTAGTAAAACACTCGGAATTGTTTTCTATCTTTTTTGTGGAGTTGGTACAACAGGTGCAAAATATAGGTCAAAAGAACAAAATTCCATATTTCTGTTAATAACTCTTTAATGGGCAGAATGGTATAATGGATAGGGTACTGAACTTTGAGTCAGGAAGACCTGAGTTCAAATCCCACATCAGCTACGTGACTCTGGGCAAGTAGTTACTTAACTTTTCTGTGCCTCAGTTTCCACATCTATAAAGTGAAGGAATTGGCTTGTAAAGTCCTTTTAAGCTCAACTTTTTGACCCCATAATGCAATATTCTTGGAGGATATTTTTTGTGAAAAGTTTTGTTTGGATATATCTGTTGTGTCAAAACAAAATATACAAATAGATTTTTTTCTGCTTTTTTTTTTTGGAGGGCAATTGGTATTAAATGACCTGCCCAAAGTCACATGGCTAGTAATTGTATCAAGTGTCTGAGGCTGGATTTGAATTCAGGTCCTCCTGACTCCAGGGCAGGTGCTCTATTCACTGCATCACCTAGTTGCCCCAAATAGATTTATTTTTAACATTCTCTTTTTTTTTTTGGAGGGGGGAAGGCAGGACAATTGGGGTAAAGTGACTTGCCCAAGGTCATATGGCTAGTAAGTGTTAAGTGTCTGAAGTCAAGTTTGAACTCAGGTCCTCCTGACTCCAGGGCCAGTGATCTATTCACTGGGCCACCTAGCCACCCCTAGATTTATTTTTAAGAAAGAAAAATGACCAATGACAAAAAACAAATTGACTGCTTACCTAAAATTCATTGGTCCTTATATAAATTAAACTGGTCTTTAAAACCAGACTGGGAACTTATAGGGGGAATAGACTTTTTAGATTATTCCTGGAACAATCTAAGGGGCTGTACTCTGGTCCTTCTACCCCTAGTACTGACCAAAACTATCAAACCAGGAAGTAAAAAGAGGGGTGAAAAATTCAGAGAATGGGAGGGGTTTACTGAGGGGAAAAAAGGGAAGAATTAAATCACACACAAACAAGGTCATGGAGTTAAAGTTTCACTGGAGTTTGGGATAAAAGCTCCATATGTCTTAGCATCCAGACTTTTTGTGCTTTACATAATAAGTTTTCATTTCCATTACTGTGTTATCTCAAGCAAAGTATAGCTAACCTTCAGTTTCTGCTGGCAAGCAAGGTAATAATTGTTTGCCCTTCATTACATCTATCTGCGAATTTATGGTAGAATCCTATGCTTTGGATCATGCTTATCCCCAAATTCTAATGATTTAGGTAGAGGCTGGATTTCAAAAACCCAAGGTCCTTTCCACTTCTAAAAAGTCTATATGGACAGGTAGGGATCTGCCCCTGGAGGGAGCTCCCCTGTCTTCTTCCCTTCTTCTACATTGGAATTCTTCCAGACCTCAGAGAAGGCTGTTTGCATGGTCCCAGATGACAGAAAGAGCTCTAAGAGTAGGGGCAAACTGGAGCCATTGCTGTTTGGCCTTGTCTCTGTGCCTTGGCAGTTTCCAAGGCTGATTGCCAATATTTTAGCAAGGAGGCTTGAAACAAAAAGAAGCATCAAGTTAATTCTCCTCAATTTATCATAATGTAGTCTTTCCCCAACTATATTGCAGCCCATTTCCTAAGGCCACCACCATTAGCACACACACCACTCCCCCAACCACGGCCCATCATGCTCATTTGCATGGAGGAAAGCAGCTACCCTTAATAAGTGCTTTCCTATAGGCTGTCCTTTTGTAACTGGGGGCTCATAAGGGTTTATCTACCTGAACCTTTGGGAAGCCCTGACATAGGTCTTGTTGCTGTTGCTTCTTTGTTTTTAGCCTGGGTCTCCCTATCTTGTCCAGTTTGGGAAGTACAGTGGTTATTCCCAGGCCTGCTTTCAATAGTGATCAGTTTGGAAGCTTTAATTGACCTTGAGTCCATTAATCCCTTCTTCCTTCTGCTCCTGCAGGTTCACCATATTGGTCCTGATCCAGGGCATATATCTATTTGGCTCTCACCTTACTGCAGCTTAGAACTCCAGAACTAAAGTGAACTTCAGCTTCCTAAGCAACAGAGACTACAGGCTCTTGTCCCCACACCAGGCCTAACTGAGTCTATTAAGCATTGATGAGCCCCCATTACACTTACTTGTAGCCTTACAACCCTGGGTTCTACAGATCACTATTCCCATTTAAAGGATGAGCACACCGAGTCCCAGAGATTTGAAGCAACCTGCCTTGGGTTACAAAGGTAGCTTGCAGCAGAACAGAGTCACCTGACTCTTTCCAGTTCAGTCTTCACCATATAGTTAGTTGGCTACTTCCATTAAGGAAAAGCTTTTCTTTCAGATTCAAAAGAACTTTAAAAAATAATTTTGATTCTATGCGACTGCTGGTGCCTCTTTCAGACATTCCCTGTCTGAGTCTAGTTCCTCTATTCTCCCTCCCTTCCCTAAGCAACCTCCTTCTCTTCTTTCTCCTTCACTTCCCCCCAGCTTGGCACACACTTCATTTTGGGGGGGAAAAACAATCTTTTTTTCAGCCTGTCTAGTTACAATTTATTTCACGTGGCCAGCAGCTCCATAATAACCCCTGCTCTTTGTTCTCCACTTCCTGGGTCAGAATGTTGGCCTAATTCAGTTCCCAAGAAGTTTGCATCATAAGTAAATTCCCCTTTCGGCTGTCAAGACTTGTCTGAGTCAGGATTATAAGGCTGTTTTCAGTGGGACCTGCAATTTTGCTAAATTGCTGTTAATTGGTTTGTTTGTTTGTTTTGCTTCCCCTCCCTCCTATGACCTTTCTTTCTTTCTTTTTTTCTTTCTCTCTTCCTTCTTTTTTCTTTCTTTTTTTCTTTCTTCCTTCTTTCCTTTCTTCCTTTCTTTTTTTTCTTTTCCCTTCCTTTCTTTTTCTTCTTTCCTGTCTTCCTTTTTTCCTTCCTTTCTTTTTATTTCTTCCTTTAATCTTTCCTTTTTAGTTCCCTGCATCTCTTCCTTCCTTTCTATCTTTCTTTCCTTCTAGTTCATATTTATTCTTGATTCAGTAACTGGGTCTGTAAAATAATAAATCAAATTTTCTTGTGTGACTTTGGGGAAGGATTCCTATAAAATGACAATGTGGTGGTGAGGAAAAGCTAGACTGAATAAATAGCTATGGGACTTTGGAGAACCTTTTTTAGGCCTCTATTTTTCTGTAAAGTTAAGGGATTGGTCCAGATCAGAGGTATCAAATATCCAACCCAAACCAGATTAAAATGTAATTGGAAAATATTTAACAAAATAAAAAATACCATAAAATACAGATAGTACATTTTTTATGAGTTAACTTACTTATTTCAACATTCATTTCCACAAGATGTTGAGTTCCAAATTTTCTCCCCTCCCCTCTACCTCAATATGGCATGCATTCTGATTATCCCTTCCCCCAGTCTGCCCTCCCTTCTATCACACCCTACCCCGCTTCTATTATCCCCTTCCCCTTCTATTTTCCTATAGAGTAAGATCGATTTCTTTTTCTGTTTTTGTTTCTTTTTTTGCTTTTTGGAAGGGGGAAAGTAGGGTAATTGGGGTTAAGTGACTTGCCTAAGGTCACACAGCTAGTTTTGTGTTAAGTGTCTGAAGCCGGATTTGAACTCAGGTCCTCCTGACTCCAGGGCCAGTGGTCATGTTGTAAAAGACTAACTATATTTCTCTCCATCCTATCCCGCCCCCACTTATTCTATTTTCTCCTTTGACCCAATCCCTTTTCAAAAGTGTTTGCTTCTGACTATCCCCTCCCCTAATCTGCCATCCCTTTTATCATTCCCCCCATTCCATTACCCCCTACTTTCTTGTAGGGTAAGATACCCAATTGAGTGTGTATGTTATTCCTTCCTTAAGCAAAATTCAATGAGAGTAAGGTTCACTCATTCCCTCTAACTTCCTCCCTCTTCCCCTTCATTCTGAAACCTTTTTCTTGCTTCTTATGTGAGAAAATTTATCCCGTTCTATCTCTCCCTTTCTTTTCCCAATATACTCCCTTTCTCCTCCCAAAATACTCCTTATTTTTCAGATATCAATGGATGCTATATTTTAAAACTAAGTCAATATACAACCTACATATTTCAAATTCAACAGAACTTTAAAAAATCATTTTGACTCTGTGTGGCTTGAACCTGGGCTATGTAAAGATTAGTGGCCCCCATTTCTAATTGCGTTTCATATCCCTATTTCAGATAATATATATGGTCTTTTCCAGAAACAAGATATAATATTATAATATAGTATTATAATAGTATTACTATTGCAAGGGCATCAAATATTAAATCAATCAATCAATCAATCAATAAGCATTTATTATTTAGCACCTACTGTGTGCCAAGGTAATGATACAGAGACAAAAACTAAAACCTTACATTCTACCTGGGGGAGACTTGGGTACGAACAGAAGCAATGCAGCAGAGATAAAGTAATCACAAAGTCATTTGTGGGAGGGAGACAAGAAGGTACTTAGACCTGGGAGATGGTGTAGGAGATGGGCTTAAATTGAGTTTTGAAGGAAGGCAGGCGCTCTACCAGTCACTGCTGAGGAGGGAACACCTTTCAGACACAGCAGGCCATCTGTGTAAAGGAACAAACAGGAGATGGAAATGCTGTAGATAAGAAACTGAAAGTGGGCCAGTTCAGCTACACCACATTAAGCTTGTAAAGGGGAATCATATGTGCTAAGTCTGGAAAGGTAGGCTGGAGTTAGTGGGAAGGGCTTTAAATAAAGAGTTTATATTTTATTCTAAAGGCAATAATAGGGATCCATTGGAGCCTTATGAGCTGAGGGGTTGACTAGTACAACCTGTGCATTAGGAAGATTACTTTGGCAGCTGTGAGAAAGTTAAATTAAGAAAAGGGAGACTTGCTGTGTGACCCTGGTCGAGTCACTTAACCCTGATTGCCAGAAAAGAGACACTCTTGAAGGAGGAGACCAATTAGGAAGCTCTTACAATAGTTCAATTACAATTGGGGGCCTAAAGTGGGGTCATGACTGTGGGAGTGGAGATAAAGAGACAGATGTAAGAGATGCTTTGAGTGTAAAATCATCAAGATTTTGGCAACTGAGGGAGTATGGGATTGGTTAGGGAGAGGGAACAGTCAAGAATGATTCTGAGGTCTTGAACTTGGATAATTGGAAGAATGGTGGTGACCTCTATGGAAACTTTCTTGGATGAGAAAGATATTGAGTTCTACTGTGGACATGTTGAGTTTGAGATGCCCATAGGATATCCAGTCAGATGTGTTCAGTAACTAGCTCTTGATAAAGGACTAGAGGTCAAGGTAGGGACTAGGAATGGATAGATAGATCTGGGCTCCATCTAGTTAGAAAAGATAACTGAATCCATGGGATCTGAGGGAGTCGCATAGAGATAGGATGTAAAGAAAGAAGAGAAGAGGATCCAGGAGAGAGCCTTAGGGGATGCCCACAGTTAAGGGGTAGGACATGAAAAATGACAGAGCAAGGGAAACAGGGAAGTCACCAGACAGGCAGGAAGAGAACCACAAGGGATCAGGGTCACAACACCCCAGAGAGGGCAGGGTTTCCAAGATGAGTCTGGCCAAGTGCTGCAAAGAGGTCAAGAAGGATTGGGACTTGGAAAAGGCTGTGGCACTTAAGAGATCAGTGGTAATCGGTGGAATGATGAGACCAGACATCTGACTGCAGGGGTTCCCAAAAGGAGCAAGAGGAAGCAAGGAGGAAGCAAGGAGTCTGGATAGCTCTGTCTAGGAATTCGGTTCTGGAGCGAGATATAGGACTATAGCTTGGGGATCAAGTGAGGTATTTTTGGTTTTGTTTTTCCATTTTGTGATGGAAAACCCATCATTGGTCATGCCCAGTCTTCTAACATGGAGATGCCCTTGAGGAGCATTTTGAGCATGCCCAGTTTGCTTAAAAGGAGCATCCCCTACCAGATGGATAGTCGCCTTTGATTGGCTGCCTTTGTCTACTAGCAAGATGGAACCATTTGCTCTCTCTTTCCCCCACACTCTTTTTCTGCCTCTTCTCTCTCTCTTTTTTTTTTTTTTAGCAATTCTTATCTGCTGCATTCAGAGAGCAAATATCTCAATTCACCCCAAGCAAAGACACCATGAGCTGCACCAATGAAAAGAGAAAGACTTTTCCTTCCTCTACTGCTCTTTTATTCCAATTCTGAGAAATGTCTGGGCATGTTTGTTTCTGTGTGTTGTTTTTTTGTTCTTTTCAGTTTCTGATCCTCACCAACAGTTTGAACCATGGCAACCCTGGAGTCAGGATTATAGGCAGGATGGTGCAGCCAGAGCACCTGGGATTCCAGGGGCAAGGGAAGAGGGAGTGGGAGAAAGGAGGTTTGGGTTCTGAACTGGGATGGTGAGCATAACTATAAACCTAATCCCTTCCCCTCCCCCCCAGAAACCGAGTTGATGCAAGGTTGGGAGGGAGATTACACCCTGGGAATAAATTTATATATTTGTCATCATACCATTGGAAGTAATATTTTTCTGTAAAAGCTAATCTAACTGTTAGTGGCTAAATGAAACTGGGGTACAGGGGACCATCCCCTAAAACTGAGGGAACAGCATCAGTGAAAGTCTGGAGCCATTTGCAGAGAACCTAGACACCCTCAAATTCCCTTAAAGATTCCACCAGACAATGGGGGAGGAAGGGTAAGGAAAGGGGAAGAGAAAAAAATCTAATACATTTGACTTTCAGATTGGGGGGTGCAGAGTAGTCTGTGTTATACAAAGAATAGGGAATTGGGAAGACCTGTGCATATTTGTAGATAGCAGAGGAGCCAGTAGATAGTGAAACTAAAGTGTGTGTGTGTGTGTGTGTGTGTGTGTGTGTGTGTGTGTGTGTGTGTGTGTGTTGGGGGAGGAGGGGAGAATGATTGCACAAGTAATATACCAGAGAATAGGGAAAAAAGGGGAGGGGAAGATGGGACCCAGGGATTGAGAAGTGATTTGGAGGAAAGAAAAGGATATGAAGAGTTGATAGCTTTTTCTGGCACATAGTAGGCACTTAATAAAAGCTTATTAATTGACTGGTGAGATATAAGTAGAAGGGTTGGCCTTGTTAAAGAAAAGGGTCGGCAGGTTCCTTACATGACATATCTGGGGGGTGTCCCAGATGTCTCTGTTTCTTTGTGTATACGTTGACTCCCTCTGGAGAATACTAACCTCCTGCAAGGCAGGGATTATTGAGGTTTCTTAACCTTTGGAACTCTAGTCCCCAGTACAATGCCTTGCAGATATTAGAGATTTAATGAATGCTTATTAAACTGAGTTGAGTTAGATTTAACTGAAAATCAAACTGACTTCTAATTATTTTCCCCCAAAGTAAAGTACTGGAATTCAGATTCATTCAAATTCACGTCCATACTCCACTTCTCCACCTCCTTTCTTAGAACAATGAATTGGAAACGAAATGGCTGCTTTTCCTACATTCTGTACTTTTCCCTCAAACTCTCAGCCCCAAAGCACAGTCATTCTTTTACTTAGTGGGCTATTTCATCCCAGGAGTTTCATGTAAAACACTTGACCCAGTTTTTATTGATCATCATAATGCTCCCGATAAATAAGTGGGTGCCTGGCATTTTACAGAGGGGGAAGAAGAGGAGGCAGAGGAGTGAGGCAGGAGATGTGAATGCTTCATTATGATGAATCTGAGCTAAATTTGGCCCTGAGTTTTGCCACATTTTAGCCATCGTGCTGCAGAAACCTGCTTTCTATTATAATCTGTTCAATAAAAACCTGGATTCTTTTTCAGAATTGATTTTCCTTCACTGTTTGTTTTTAGATGAACTCCCACATGTACTAAGGAAGCTGTGATTCTTCTGTAGGGAAGGGTTGTGCTAGGGGTCCCTGGGCTGGTGGTCTGCCAGAGTGACTGGCTCTTTTTAAACTTTCAGAGGGAGTGATCAGCCAGAAGTGGTGACCTGTCTGCCACTTCCAAAGGACCATCCCTTGGGCAAGAGTTACATGAATTTGTCTAGTCTATTTTGAAGTCATCCCATTCTGATCTGATTGGAGAGCCATTCCAGAAAATGAATTGTCTAACACCAGGTCCATTACATTGGAAATCATCTAACCTTAAAACTTACCACATTAATAAAAAGAACAAAACATTTGAAAAGACAGCCAACAGAATGTGTAACCACAAGTCTGAACCAAGCTGGGGCCAGTTATGACCCCATCTCCGGTTGGGGAAAGATAATTAGAATGTTGGTATGTTCAAACACCTCCATCACATGACCAGCCCTGGAACCTGGACTTCTTACACACGCTGCTCCTTTCTGCAAGTCTCAACCCTTCAACAAAACCTTCCCCTGATTTTTCTGGCCCTCACTGATCTCCAGTTTCTCTGAACTTTAGAACCACCTATAGCTCAGAATCTCAGGACAAAATTAGATATTTTTACCACTTGTTACTATTTCCAGAGTGTTGGTTGACTTAACTAGAAAGCATAAATGCCTTTCGGGGCAGAGATTATAGTATAATGTAGTATACTGTAGTGTAGTGTTGTATAGTGTCATATCACATGACATTATGTCCTCAGCACCAAGGAAGAACTTTTAAAAGCACAGAAGCATTTAATAGATATTTGAATGGATATGATATCTCATTAATTCAAGAGTTCCTTCCAATGGGATATAGATCTTGATCCATCCATGTCTGCCCACCATGTGCTATTCTTGTCCATGTTCCCCAAGAATTCCCCAACAGAGGGTGCCACCAATGTATGGAAGGCCTTCTTCAGTTTCTTCCAATATTGTTGGGGCACCTTTGATGGGTATTATTAATGATAATTCACATTTCCATAGCACTCTAAGGTTTACAAAGAACATTTCTCACAATGGTCCAGTCTGCTCTATCAATCAATCATTCAATCCACAAGCATTTACCAAGCACCTACTGTGTGCTAGACCCTGAGATACAAAAAAGAAAGAGCTGGGGCAGCTTGGTGGTGCAGTGAATAGAGCACTGGCCCCAGAGTCAGAAGGACCTCATTTGAAATCCAGCCTTAGACACTTACTAGCCATATGACCCTAATCAAGTCACTTAACTCTGATTGCCTCCCCCCACCAAAAAAAAGAAGTCCTTGCTTAAGCAGCTTAAATTCTATTGGAGAGAACTTGTACCCCCATAAAATATATAGAGAGAGATATATAGATAATATACATATATGTGTATATATATATATATATATACACACATACATAAAGTAAATAGAGGTAATTTGGTCAGTCAACAAGCATTTATTAAATACCTACTATGTATAAGACACTGCACCAACTGCTGGGTATACAATGAAAGACAAAAAGTTAAGCCCTGCTCTCAAGGGCTCACAGTCTAATGGGGGAGATGATATGCAAAGAGCTCTGTATAAACAAGACATATACAGGATAAATCAGAGGTAATCAACAGAGGGAAGACACTCATATTAAGGGGAATCAGGAAAGGCTTCTTGCAGAAGATGGGATTTTAGCTGGGGCTTAAAGGAAGCCAGTGGAACCCAGAAGGCAGATAAGAAAGAGGGGACCATCAGTGAAAATGTCTGGAGTCAGGAGATAGTGTCTTGTACCAGGAGTTTCAAGGAAGCCAGTGTTACTAGATCCCAGAGTGTGTTGAGGGTCAATAGGGTGGAAGTGGCTCTGAACACCAAATAAAGAAGTTTTTGATCGAGGAGGCAATAGAGAGCCAATGGAATTTAATCTGGCCAGCAGCTAAAGCTCCAGCAGCTGGGGAGGTTGGGGAAGGTCTATGTGGGAGAGGGTGATATAAAGCCTAGTTCAGTAGCTCAAGAATCCTCACTGATTCAGATTATCAACCTCATTATCACTTAGTAGTTGGTCTTCAGGAGTTGCTATGGCCCAGTAGGATCAGGAGCCTCTCTGAATTTAGCATTTCTGATCCTGGTATAACAGATATACACAGTCTATGACTATTTGAAGACTTTCCAGGTTCATAGGATGTTGGAATAGGTTTGAAGAACCCAAGGTTCTCTCCACACCATTACAAAGCATCAGTGTTGGCTTTGGGTGGACTGCATAGCATTATAAAGCCCATGGTCTGAGGAAGAAAACAGAATTTAATTGTTTTGCCTGGGGTCACACAGCTAATGAGTATTAGAATAAGAATTTAAACCCAGGCTTCTGATCCAAGTCTTGTTCTCCTTCCCCCATGTGACACTGTCTGACTAACAATGACTCGGCAAACTTGGGACTAGAAGTAGGGTAGGGTGCCACCCAGAAAATAACATGTGGGAGCATGCTTTTTCCTATATTGATATAATCTTTGTTCTTTGGTCATTTTTTCAGGCCAATTCTTCATGACCCCATTTGGGTCTTCTTAGCAAAGCACCTGGAGTGGTTTGCCATTTCCTTCTCCAGCTTATTTTACAGATGAGGAAACTGGGGTAAGGGTTAAGTGACTTGCCTAGGGTCCCACAGCTAGTAAGTGACTGAGGCCAGATTTGAACTCAGGAAGATGAATCTTCCTGACTCCAGGCCTACTCTATCCACTGTGCCACCTAGCTGCCCTTGATATAGTTTTAATAACAGAAATCCCACTTCTTATGGTACTTAGGTTTTTATTTTGTGATAAGAAGAATATTGATAATAATTCACATTTATGCAAGTGCTTTTTGCTCACAAGAAGTCTTGTTGTGTCAAGATGAAGGCCTAAAGCCTTAGCAGGGCAGCTAGTGGAACAGTGAATTGAACACCAGACCTAGAGTATGGAAGACCTGAGTTCAAACTTAGCCTCAGACATTTATTTGCTGTGTGACCCTGAGCAAGTCACTTAGCCTCTGTTTGCCTCTGTTTCTTCAGTGTTAAACTGGGGATAAAAAATAACACCTACCTTCTAAGGTGATTACCAAGATCAAATGAGATAATATCTGTAAAGCAGAAATACTTATTCCCTTCCTTTCCACCCTATCCCCTATCATTGAATGACAACACACACACACACACACACACACACACACACACACACACACACACACACACACACACACACACACACACACACAAGCAAAACTTCCCCTAGGATATACAAATGTCTTGTCCTCGGTCTGTTGTTAAACCCCACTTTCCTCATCTACAAAAATAAGAGACTTGCCAGCTAGGTGGCACAATGGATAGAGCTCTAGGCTAGGAGGAAGACTCATCTTCCAGAGTTCAAATCCAGCCTCAGACCCTGACCCTGAGTAAGTCACTCTACCCTCTTTGCCTTAGTTTCCCCATCTGTAAAAGCTGGAGAAGGAAATGGCAAACCACTTCAGGATCTTTGCCAAGAAAACCCCAAATGAGGTCACAAAGAATTGGATAAAAATGAAAAGTCTCAACAACAATACCTGGAAAGACAAAATAGTATAATAGGAAAAATGCTGAATTTAGTTGGGAGGTTTGGATTCCACACCTGGCTCGACCACTTACTAGTCACTCTCTTGGATGAGTCATTGACCTTCTCTGAGAATCAATCTCCTTTACTATATAACGACAAGTCAGATAATTTCTACAACCCCTTTCAGCTCTACTGAGATTCCCTTGAACGTCTGCATTCTAAGCATCCATGATTGGTCCTTCACTAGAGCTGCATAGGTCCTGCTGGGCACCTAAAGGTCACAATCAGTGGTTAACTACCAGGCGCTCCCTCATCACTGTCCAGATTCTGTCAACTGATAGTATTTTTTTTCCATTTTTCTCATAATCCAAAGATGATGATGAAATATGGATTGATTGAATAGGAGAATTGGGGACTGAGTCTAGAAGACAAAAAATAAATAAATAAACAAACCCAGGGCTACTAATCATCCATTGAGCAAGAGAAGCCTTTTAACTCTCCTTAGGCAGACAGCAGAAAATGTGGCCTCCAACATTAATTGAGAGTAAGTCCCTCCAGGGCACTAGGAAGCCACTTCTAACAAAGTGAGAAGCAGTACTCACTGGGGTGGTGCCTTCTGGGAGAAGGAAGCACGCATGTAATCTGGCAGCTTCCTCTTTTAACTAATTAGCTTACTAATGAGGAGTTAAGTGCCAAGGTTTTCATGTTGCTGAAGGGTTCTACTTTTTGGTACTCTGAGGCAAAATCCTGATAGCTCCATCCTACTTATGGCTCCTGGGAGAAACCAGGAGAAATGGAAAGAGAGCAGGTTCCTAGGATACCTGAAAATGGAGAGATGTTAGCTGTGAGAACAAGAGGGAACATGAAACCGAAAGGGAGGCAGTGAAATTCAAATGCCAACATGGTTGCTACAATAACCAGTACATAGTTAGAAACCACTGGGTGAAGCCTCTGTCAGCAAACATACCCCACCACCATGACCACTGGTGCCTGTTTCTGTTCTGATTTTTCCAACCTCTAGGGTCCTTGGAGCCTTCTTTATGCCTCTGGTTTTTATTTTGCATAAACAGAAAAGTAAGTCTCATTCATCTCCTTTTTATAATACTGAAGCTTCTCTCAATGACAGTCATAAATCAAGTTACATTCACATTGTAAACAAGAGAACAGATAAAAGTCCCATGAATTTTATTGTCTTTCTCACTGGCCCAGAGAGTGAAAGATTCTTTAAAGGATTTCTTTTTTTCCTCAGGTCCCTTCATTTTCAAAACCTTCTTGCAGTCCTTTAGCCCAAATCTCTCCAAAGGGGTAATGTTAACTTCTCTTTGAAAGAAATCTCAGTGTGATTCAACCATTCTGGAAAGTAATTTGGAACTCTGCCCAAAAGGTTATGAAAATGTGCATACCCTTTGACCTATCACTACCACCCAAAGAGATCACACAAATGGGAAAATGACCCACATGCACAAAAATATTTATAGCAACTCTTTTTGTGGTGGTCAAGAATTGGAAATTGAGGGGATGCCCATCAATTGTGGAATGACTTAATAAGTTGTAGTATATGAATGGAATGGAATACTATTGTGCTATAATAAATGATGAGTAGACAGACTTCAGAAGGAAAATCTGGGAAGATTTACATGAAGTGATGATGAGTGAAGTGAGCAGAACCAGGAGAACATTGTACACAGTTACATTCACATTGTACAATAACTGACTTTGATAGACTTGGCTCTTCTCAGCAATGCAAGGTTCTAAGATAACTCCAAAAGGCTCATGATGGAAAATGCAATCCACATCCAGAGAAAGAATTATGGAGTCTGAATGCAGATGGAAGAATACTATTTGCTCTCTCTCTGTTTTGTTTTGTTTCTTCTTTCTCATGGTTCATTCCATTGGTTATAATTTTTCTTTACAACATGACTAATGTGAAAATATGTTTAATATTTATGTATAAGTAGAGCCTATATCAGATTGCATGTCATCTTGAGGAGGGGGGAGAGGAGGGACAGGGAGAAAATTTAAAACTCAAAAACTTATGGAACTGAATGTTGTAAACTAAAAATAAATAAGTCCATTTAAAAAAAAGAAATCTCAGTGTGTGGGCATGGTGATTCAGGTATTGCTGGCTACTGGGGAGGCTAAGGTTGTTGGCTCACTTGAACTCAGTTCTGAGTTCTGAGTAGGGCTAAAGCTGATCAGGTGTGTGAAAAAATTCCGGTACCAATATGGTGAGCATCAGGCTACCTAAGGAGGGGTGAGCTGTCCCAGGTCTAAATCAGTGTAGGTCAGAGCTTCTATGTGGTTTAGTAATGAGATGGGACTATTCTGTGAGTGGCAAGAAGGAAGGAAGGAAGGAAGGAAGGAAGGAAGGAAGGAAGGAAGGAAGGAAGGAAGGAAGGAAGGAAGGAAGGAAGGAAGGAAGGAAGGAAGGGAGGGAGGAAGGACTGATTTATTATACTGATAATCTTTAGGGCTCCTTCTAGTTCTACTCCTGGCTCTTTTCCCAACACATTCTAGCCCCTGTAAGAGAAAGCTGGGCCAAACCTCTCACATGGGAAAGGATTTCATCTGGTAGAGAAACAGGCCCACTGCACTGGCAGAACTGTAGCTGGGACATGAACATATCAGGGCAGGTTGCCAGACAAATCTAGGCAATACATACTCTATATTGTGGGCTCCATGTTAATCCATTTTGCTGTTCATTTTGACTTTTTTCCTCGATAAAAATGCAAGTCTGAACCTATACTCAAAGAAAAGATCTGCCTTTATTCTATTTGCAGCTCTCAGCAAATATAGCAAAGTAGTCAGGCACTTTAGGGTAGTAGAATGAACACCATCCCTGAGGTCAGGAGAGAACTGTGAATGAATCTTTACCTCTAGCTTCTATCAGTTTTGAAACCCTAGGCAAGTCACTTAGCTTATCTTAGCCTCAGTTTCTTTCATCTGCAAAATGGGTATAATAACAGTATAGACCCTATCAGATTTGTTGTAGAACTCAGCTGGTCTAATGAAGGTGAAGCCCTTTGCAAACCCAAGCAAGCATGTGAAGATTTCCCCTGGGCAGCATGGGCAGATGAGGACAACTTGTTCCAACAGCCACGAAGGCACCTGAAGCAGGCATTGTGGAGTGCTTAGAGCCTGGTCAAATACTGAAGACGACAAAGTCACCTACTGCATCCCAGGTCATTGCCAGTCATTTTGACTTGTGTGTTCCCACTTGGCCTATGATGACTCAGGGAGAGTGAGGATGATGACTTTGCACAACTCCCTCACTTAAATCCAAGTCCTGCACAAGTCCAGACATCACCCGAGATATAGGAATAACAACAAATGCTAGTTAATTATTCTTTCATCTGGCTTTTCCTAAAGTAGCTGTTACTGAGCAAGAACCACTCCCACTGCAGATTTTGGGCCTTCAGGGCTTGCATTAATCCATCAGCAAACTGAGAACTAGAGTTAGGCCAGAGATCTCAGCTCCTTAACATATAAGTGAACCCAATTTAGGAAAAGGACTGGGGCATGCATGTGTGTGTGTGTGTGTGTGTGTGTGTGTGTGTGTGTGTGTGTGTGTGAAAAAGTAAGGTTATATAACATTTATTTAGCCAGACAAGTTCTGGAGAAAATTTATTTACCTGAATCAAATGTAGAAAAAAAAATCCTTCACTTACTTCTTGAGTGCTATAATAATAATTCAAGAGGCAATATGGTAAAAAGACAAGAGGGATAGATTTAGAGTCAGAGGACCTAATGTATTTTAATTCAACAAACATTTATTAAGCATCTACTATATGCAAAGAACTATGTTGGGTGCTGCAGATACAAAGAAAAAATTTAAAAAAAAAAACTGTCCCTGCTCTCAGGGATCTCTGTCCTAAGACCAGATCTTTACCATTTCATGATTAACTGAAAGATACCGAGATAACTTCTGTCTGCCTTGGTTTCCTCACCTGTAAGCTATCACTTACCTTCTAGAGTTATTGTGAGAATCAAGTGAGATAAAGTTTGTAAAGGACTTTGCAGACCCCAAGGTGCTATGTAGCTATTTATTATTAACAGAAGATCCCATTAGCTGTTGATTATGAAAACAACAACATCTGATTTGAGAGTGAAATAAAATACCACCTCACTGGCTCTTTTATTAACAATAATTATGATATGATAATAGCTAACATTTATGTAGCCGTACAAAGTACATATTTGATTTCACAACAACCCTGGGAGGCAGGTGCTATTGTTTTCCCCATTTTGCAGATAAGGAAACTTAGGCAAACAGAGGTTAAATGACTTAACCAAAGTCACATATCCAGCAAGTAAGTGTCTGGGGCCGGATTTACAACAAAAACGGCTGCTATCCATATATCAAGATCATCTAAGCTCCCCTGGAAGATATGATGGAAATAATCCTTTTCAATGATCCTTGGATAACAATAACAATCAGTCAAAGCCTAAATGTGGAGTTGGTATTGCAATGGAGGAGAATCAGTGGAGTCCCAGATGAAGGCAGATTTCCTGTGCATGGTGAGAACCTCCAGATGATCCTACTCATAATTAACATTGTAGTTGAAGTGGTTGTTCATCCTTAAGAGGATCAATGAATAATATCATGGCTGATGTTTTGCCTTGCCTTGAATTGGACTTAAGTGAGGCAGAGCCAAACACAGTCATCAGCCACATTCTCCTCCAGAGTCACTGACATCCAGTGTCAGGACAAAAGTCAGGATGACCGGCAATGGCCCTGGATACAGTGGGTGACCTTGACCTTTCTAAATTACGTTGCTGATTTCATCAAGCCCCAGAACATTGCAGAACTGCCTGGAAGAAATCTGTAATCACTTAAAAGAGTTTGGCCTGTCTGTCAACACAGGAAGGAAGAGCCCAGATTTCAACATGCATTTGGATGGACGCCCTCTAGAGCTTGTCTAATAGTACATATTTTTCTAGGACACATAATGTAGAGGGGCTATAAACTGGGCCAAGAGTTGAAAAGGAGGGGGAGAGAGAGCTGGATTATATAGGGAAAACTGCACAGCTCCAAGAATGAGCCCTCTCTAGACAGGCAATAGAGTGTAGTAGAGTGGGTAAAGACCTGACCTCTGAGCCAACAAGTCCTGAGTTCAAGTCCCACTTCTAACACACACTGGTTATGTGGCCTCAGACATGTTTATTCACTTCTCAGCCTAGGCAAGTCTCTAAAACTAGCAGGTGCCAACCTTCATGGGTAGAGAGGGCATTTCTTAATTAGGAAATCCCTATACCAATAAAATTAAAAGTTCAATCCCTATCCCTTCCATCACAGAGAGAGCAATGGAGAGGTCCAGAGAGGATATGAGCAGGCTGCAGTATATAACCAGTGAGGAACTCTGAAGACCAGGAATAAAGGGCATCATCAGATGGAGTACATGACAGGAAAAGAAGACAAACTGGTCCCATGGAAAGAATGAGGGATTCAATTCCATTTTCTTTTGTGTTTTCCTCTCTTTTTTGAGGGGGAAAGGCAAGGCAATTGGGGTTAAGTGATTTGCCCAAGGTCACAGGGCTAGTAAGTGTGTCAAGTGTCTGAGGTCACATTTGAACTCAGGTCCTCCGGACTCCAGGGCCAGTGTTCTATTCACTGCACCACCTAGCGGCCCCTCAATTCCATTTTCAACAACCATTTACTGAGCACCCCCCCCCATGAGCCCCTCCTATGCGCCAAGGACCATATTCAATTTAATAATATTTATTCAGCACTTACTATCTGCAAGGCTTTGAGCTAAGAGCTAAATACAAAAAGAGGCAAAAGATAGTCCCTGCCATCAAGGAGCCTACAATCTAATGGGGGAGATAATGTGCAAATAAATATATACAAAGCAAGGTTTTTACAGGATAAATAAGAAATATTTAAAAGAAGGAAAACCCTGGAATTTAGAGGAGTTAGGAAAGGTGGGATTTTAGTTGGGACTTAAAAGGAAGACTTAAAGGAAACTGGAGAGGTCAGTAGTCAGAGCAGAGAAGGAAGAGAAAACACCAATGTACACAGATTGGCATTTACAAAATATGGATAGAGTAAATATAAAGTAAATTTCAGAGAAAGAGAGAAGAGTATTAACAACTAGTTATCTCCTGAGGAGAACAGGAAAAGTCTCAGGTGGGAGGTGGCCTCTTAAACATACTGGGGCCTTCAAGGAAGCAGGGGTTCTTTTTTTAATCTTTTAAATGCACATTTATTAATAATAGGAATAATAATAATAATAACTAACATTTACAGAGCACTTTTAAAGTCTGCAAAGAGCTTTGCATATTTTTATTTTGTTTTTAATTTGTAGAATAAAACAAGATTTCTATAACACAGTATAATAAAAAGAGATAAATACACATGAAACTGCAACTCTACTATGCATAACTTGCTATTCCTGTTAAATATACAATAGTTATCACTTAAATTTTTTTCCCTTTTTTCCTTCCCTCCCCCAGATGGCTACCATTAGATGCAAATATATATATATATATATATATATATATATATATACATATATATGTATGTATATACACACAAATATGTATATAAATACATATACATATATGTAAAACTATTCTATACATACTTCTATTTATCAGTTCTTTCTCTAGATAGCATCTCCTTTCATTGGTTCTTTGTAGGTAAGTTGGGTACTTATAATAGTCAAAATGACTTATTGGTTCAAAATCACTCTTAAAATAGTATTGTTGTTACTGTACACAACATTCCCTTGGTTCTCCTCATTTCATTCTTTGTTATTTTGTGCAAGACTTTCCATGTTTTTCTAAAATCATTGACTTCATCATTTCTTATAGCACAGTAGTATTCCATCACAATTATATACCACAACTCATTCAGCCATTCCCCAGTTAATGGGCATCCCCACAACTTCCAGTTCCTTGCCACCACAAAGAGAGCTTCTATAACATTTTAGAAGCTCCAGGTTCTTTTCCTTTTTTCCCTAATCATTCAGTAGAGGTTCTACGAGAGGGACAACAGCTGGACAGCCAGGATGCTCCATGTCAGGAGAAAGGAAGGAAGGCCTCCAGGAATACCCATCATGAACTTTTGAGAAGACAGGGTCAGGAGTCACACTGGCTAAGAGCGTATGGAGGGTTTTTCATCTGCATCATTGGCGGGAACTTCCAGATCAAAGTAGATCCTTTTGAGTAATGCAGTAAAGAAGTGCTAATGGCAGAATTTTCAAATAATTTTCATAGGGCAGATAATTAGGCGCAGACCTTCCAAGTCAGTCTCTCTCTCTCTCTCTCTCTCTCTCTCTCTCTCTCTCTCTCTCTCTCTCTCTATCTCCTGCCCTAATGGCATCAGGCCTCTACTCTGTTACCCTCAGGCTGGCCCTAACAACGACCAGCACCAGCTCCCTGCTCCTTACTATGGATTATTTGCTGGGCTTGTCTTTTATATTTCATAGGAGTAAGATTTGCTTTCTTTCCCTCTTCCTTTTATTGTTTTAATCTCTTTTCTCCAGGGTCTGGGAACTTGAGACTTATTGGCTTTCTGTGCTTGGCATCCATACTTGTAAGGTTCAGAGAGAGTTAGCCATGTTTCATGACTTAATTCTCTTGTTAAGAGTCTGCCTGAAGCCCTCAGGACATAGTTCCAGGTCATTAAATTTTCTTTGTCTTCCTTGTATTCCTTGGCGCCTCCCAGGTTTCCTTTAATTATTTCTGTCTTGAAGCTCCCCACAACTCATGTCAAGTCTGGCATAATATGCCTCACAATCTTAAAGAGAAATTTCCAGGACCCTTCCTTACCAGTTTTCCTTCGCCTCCCCTCCCCTCATCAGTAGGCTCTGAGGTTGACTATCTGTGGGGTCCTCAGAATAAGATAATTGCATTTTTACAAAAAAACAAAAACTACACAGGATGAGTATTACTTCTTCTAGTTTGGGACTAGTTAAGTCTGTCCCATAGAATATAGAATCATAAAATTACTGAATCTAAGAGTCTGAAGGAACCTCAGAGACCATCTAATCCAAAACCTTACCAGTATATGATTATCCTTAAGAAGCAATACCTGGGTATTACTTAATGTGACATTCCAGGCCAAGTGTGACTATACCATCACCTCCCTAGTCCTCCATGCTTAGAGTCTCCTAAGGGTAAACTTAAAATCTCATGATTAAAATCACAAGTCACTTAATCTTTGTTTGTCTCATTTTGTTCAATTGTAAAATAGGGATAAAATACTAGCACCTACCTTATGGGATTTTATGAGGATCAAATGAGATGTTTGTTTAAAAAAAAAAGCACTTAGCAGAATGCCTGGCATATAATAGGCACTAAATAAAAGCTTATTCCCTCCTTACCCTTTAATCTTCTACCCATCAGTCCATTTCTGCCCTCTGCCCTCTATTCTAAGCAGAATAAATTCAATTCCTTTTCCTTTTGGCAGATCTTAGAATGCTTGACAATAGCAATTATTCTTCTTTCACTCAACCAAGTCCCCTCTTTTCTGAACCAACTACCCCCATTGCTTCAATCAATGATCATGGTTTTATTGTTCACTATTCAATTTGCCTTATTCTGGACCTTTTCCAACTTATCAATATTTTTCCTAGAATATGCAAGTGTTACCTTCTTCCTAGACACCATGCTTCTATTAAAAAAGCATTGGGTAACCTAGATCAGATTGTTTGCTGTCTTGGGGAGATATAAAGCCAAGAACGAGCAGCATTCCAGAGGACTGCTGCTGTGAATAACCTTTAAGTTTCTGATTACACCGTATAGTGAACTCTCTAGTTATTCAGTAACAAATTAAGGCAAAACATTTACAGAAAATAAAAATACAACATTTACCATGTTATAACTTAACAACTTAACACTAAAATGGCCACATAGTTTTCAACAAAGTGGTCACATAGTTTTAAACAAAGTACATTCATTTAGTAACTCAATCATTCTTGAGGAGGCAAGCCTCTTTAATTGACACAAAGTACAGAGGTCAAAAGTTTTCCACCCCTAGGTCACATTGTCTTAATCTCTTCAATCAAAAAGGTTTCTTTCTTCTTGATTAGAGATTAGTTTCCAACCATCCTTAATTAGTAAGTCCTTAACTCAATCATGTAAATATAAAGGTCAAAGTTCTCTTCCCCATGATCTTCTCAGTTTGCATTAAATACCCAAGGAGAGGTCTTTTCATCTTGACTAGAAACTGGCTCTCCACTTCTATGGTTCCCCTTCCATGGTCCCAGCTCCTGCCAGAATCTATCTCACTGTCACCTGAGTTCAAAGGCAGACAACTCTCAGTTCTTTGTCTGGCTTCTTGTGCAGTTCCTCGTCCAGCTCCCATTCCACACTAAAATTCAGTGTCTGGTCCACTTCAAGTCCTCCACAGTTTCTGTTCCTGGGAAGACAAAGCTTAACAAAGCCACAATAACAATCATAAACACTGCCAGCACTCTCATCAATTCACTTTCTGCCTGTGAAATCAACACAGATCCAACAAGGTCTGAGGAATCAACACAAATGATCAGTATAGTCCCAGAACCTCTGAAATCGTCACCAAGACCCTCCTCCAGGATTGCTATAAATATAAATATAAAACAAGAAAATCCTCTTTCAGGGCTTCTGAATCAGCAGCAAGGTCCCAGGGCTTCTGTAACAACAGCACCATCCTCTAACAGCAGACGAATCTGACAAAGTAACATCAAAACAGACAGGCAAAGTACCAGCACCATAGCCATGCATCCTCCCAGTTCTCCTCTCTTCTCCTTTCTCAGTTCTCAATTCTCAGTTCAGTCCTCAGTTTTCATTTTTCTTCTCAGTTCTCAGTTCTCTTCTCTCTCCAGCAGTAGCAGCCCAGCCTCCAGAAGCTTGCTCCAAGCAGTTCTGGCCTCTCTCAGCTTGGGCTTTTCCTTATATGTGGCATTAGCTTCTCCCGGTTCTGCCCCTTCCTGTCACAACAGGAAGTTCCTCCCACTGTGGGACTCACAAGCGCTGGATCTCAATATTTGACACAATCATGAGCCTGAAACTAAGTACTAAGTACCTGTTAGCTTGCCAATACAAAGGGGTCTTCAAATTCCATTACTATTACAGGAGGGGAGGAGGGAAAGGATGGAAGGAGAGAAAAACAACTCAAAATCTTATAAAAATGAATGTTGAAACTATCTTCACATGTAACTGGAAAAATAAAATAAAATACTATTAAGAGAAAAACAGTATTGTATAATGGAAAGGGCAGTGAAGTTGGATCAGAGGATGGGCTCTGTGTGGCATCCAGAAAGTCCCTCCATCTACAGAGTCTCGGGTTCCTCATCTGTAGAATGGAGATGATGCTCTTAAATACTACCTGCCTCACATGGCTATTGTGAGGAAAGGGATCTTTAAACCTGAAATACTATGTAAGTGTAGGTCATTGTCTTTGAGAGGCCTTCTGTTCAAGTGAATGGGAAAAGTACTGATCTTGGAGTCAAAAGACTCCAGTCTGATTCCTGGCTCTTGATACTTAGTAGCTGTGTGACCCTGGGTAAGTCATTTAACTTGTATGAGTCTCAGTATCTTTATCTGTAAAGTGAGGTAATACTGTAGCTTTAATGATCATGGCAAAACATAGTTTTCACAAAAACTGTCTTATTTTGAGGAAAGCATATTGCACACCTGGAGGTCCTATATAAATATATTAATAATAATAATAATAATATAATAATGTAAGTGAAGACTACATTAGCTTTTTTGGTTGCCACATCACAATTATGTCTCATATTGAGTCTGTTAGCTCCTTTATATATGATCTACTTTGTAGGTACCACCCTCTACATTAACATGCATCCACTAATCAACACTGTTATAATTTAAACTGCTCTGAATAAATGAATAGCTAGCATGTAATGGCTTATAGTATTTTACAAATATTATTTCATTTGATCCCACAACTACCCGGGGAAGTAGATGCTGTTATTATTATCACCACCATTTTACAGATGAGGAGACTCAGACAGACAGAGGCTTGCCCAGGGTCACGTAGCTGGTTAGTGTCTGAGGCAAAATTTGAACTCAGGTCTTCCTGATTTCAGGTCCAGCAGTCTGTCCACTGCACCAATCAACAAGTATTTATTGAGCACCTACTATGTGCCAGGAACTGTGTGCCTAACTATACTCATTGACAAGAATATTGTAGGAGACTTTTGTCAACTGCCTCAATGAAATTTAGCTATATAGTGTGGTGGCATCCCTTGATCTACCAATCTAGTAATCCTGTCAAAAAAGGAGACAAGGTTGGTCTGGCACAACCTATTCTTAATGAACCCTGGCAGCTGATAGTGATCAGTGCTTCCCTTTCTAAGGGCTCAGAAGCCATCCATCCATATCCATTCTAGCATTTTTCCAGGAATTGACATCAGACTTAGTAATCTATAGTTTAAAGTTCTTGTCATTTTTGAAAATCAGTAAAAAAAACCCCTTCCATTTCTCACAATTCCTGAAAGATCACTGGTGACTGTTTCATGCCTGCAAGGTCTTTCAGTATCCTAGGAGGGGATTCACCCCAACCTTGTAATAATGAGACAAGGTAGGTGTTTTCTTGAACTTAGTTTAATTTTAAAAGCCCTAGAGTCAGGGACAGAACTACTAAGTTAGCAAGATAGATTGACTACCTGGTGGTGGAGAAAAGCAAAGGAAAGAAATCAGAAAAGGCTTCAAGGAAGAGGTCTGAGGATTTCTAATGAAAATGTCTTTGGGAGTAAAAGTAATTTAATCAAAATATAATTCCATGTGGCAGAGAATACATGTTGGTGTAGAAATAATTACATAAAATGATGGATTGTGTCATTTATTGTCATTGTCTTTTCTTTGATGGAATATTGAGATGAGTTCAGATTTCCCAGTACTGTTATCTGGAACTTTGGTCCTGTAGTCACAGCCACAGTGTAGCTCTTTGGCTTTTAGTGGATAGAGCACTGAACCTGGGGTCAGAAAGACCAGAGTTCAAATTTGGCCTCAGAAATTTGCTATCTGTATGAGTCTGAGCAATTCACCTTATCTGTCTGCCTTAGTTTTCTCATCTACAAAATGGGGCTAATGATAGTACCTATCTCCCAGGGTTGTGAGGATCAAATGAGATAATATTTGTAAAGCTCATTACAAACTTTAAAGTCATGATGATGGTGGTGGTGGTGATGATGATGATGTGAAGGGAATTAAGATTTTATAATAATCAATATGATATGTGAAATAAATATACTAATAGATTAGATTTTTTTAGAATTGCTTTTTCCAGCCAGTGAGTCAGATCCACAATGCACCTCCAACTGATCGATCGAACTTTGACAAGGCTCACAATCACTGGCATCCTTGTTCCTGCATACCTGAAGTGAAATGAATCAAAGACTGTAGAACCTGTTCCTGTCACAGAACTCTGGTCCTGTGACCCACCAAGTAACAACCCCCAAGGACTCAGACAACATTGCTCCCATAGGACTCCAGAGTGGTTGTATTTTCTTCATTTGTGGGTTTCTCATGGAAAACCACTCTGGCCCTGGAAACAATTATTTGTAATCCACCTCCCTTCCCACTTATGATTTATGTATATAATCTCTGTCTTCACTTCAGCAAGGTGGAATTCTGATCAGGAGAATTTCTGATTTGCAAATCTGTTCCACATAATGAAAATAATGAATTAAACGGCTACCTGATTACTGGCATTTTGTGTCTAGCCTGCAGTTTTGTCATCCTCAGGTTCAAGACTGGCTCAGTAAAATCCTGTTAATGATGAGGATGGTGGTGGTAAGCCACAGACACAAAGTTTCAGAGCAAATCTCATAGGAGCATAAGTTCAGAGGGAGAAGAGACCTCACAGGTCATCAATCCAGTCCCCTAATTTTACACTCCTCTCCCAGCCCAGTGCAATAGACCTTTCCTGTTGACCTTCCAGGTTGTCCTGGGCTGGAAATTTGTTTCACTCTGTTGTTTTGTGGGCTCTGCTGCTCTAGAATTTGTTTAGGGTCATTTTTTGCAGGTTTGGGGGAGAGCTCAAGCAAGTCCCTGCTTTTACTCCACCGTCTTGACTCTGCCATATTTTACAAATAAGGAAATTAAGGCCCACGGAGATTAAATGAGTTGCCCAGAGTCACACAGAGAATAGTAAGTGTCAGAGACAGGATTTGAACCCAGGTTATCTGAATTCCAGATTCATTGTTCTTTTTACTACAACAACAAAAAAAAAACCTTAGAAATCACCCAACCCCAATTCCCTCATTTTACAACTAAAGAAACTGAGGTCCTTAGAGGTTGAATGACTTGTCCACAGAAGCTGACTTGGGACCTGGTACTAATTAGTGACAGAGCTGGGAGCTATCTTTAATTATTATTGGCAGGAAAGGGAAATTAGTTCTGTCCACAGGACTTAGATCACAATGCCTTTGTGAATCTGTTCCCTTATGTCATTAGCCTTCAGAGTAAAATCAGGTCCCAGTCTTTCCTGGACATTTTTCATTCACTCATTCATCATTCATTCATTCAAGGGGCATTTACTAATTATCTTGCATTTCTAGCTTGACTATGTAGTAATATGTAAGGAAAGCAGAGCAGTCCTACCCAAGTGTAAGCTGCTTCCCACAAATTGATTTTAAATTGTTTTCTTTCTTTTAGGTGCCTGTGGGATAGGCAGGAAACCACTAAAGAGAAGGTGTGGTACCAATAAGGAGGACTCACCAGACAGCTTCCTGCATGGTTCAAGGATGACAGAAGCCAAAGATGGTTAAGTGGGATAGAATTAGTCAAGAAAAGCTCTGTAGAGGAATTAAGTATTTAGCAGAGCCTGCAAGGATTGCTATGCCACAGATTGGATTGGTGAGAGGAGCAGGGAGGAAATGGGTTACACTTGTGCTTCCTTCCTCTAGCCTAACTCATTAAGACAATCAGGCAATTAAACACCTACTATGTGCCAAGCAGGATACTAAGCACTTGGGATACAAAGAAAGGCAAAAACAGTCCCTGCCCTTGAGGAATTCACAGTCTAATGCCTGGTCTTCTACAGCTGGAAGTCAGGAAGATACAAAATCAAATGAGATCCCAGATACCTCCATTCAAAGTCCATTTGTATCACACTCATTACTGGAACTACTCTGCCCAGAACCAAACGTACAAAGTCAATGGGGTGCCACACTACAGTGAGTAAAGATAAAAGGCCAGAGGAAAACATCTCCAACTTCTTTTGTGAGCAAAAACCTGACTGGTTTCTTCTTCTTTTTTTAATGCTTTATTAACTTCTGGTTTACATAATTTATTTCCGCCAGATTTTGAGTTACAAATTTTCTCCCTGTTTTTCCCCCACCCGCCTCCCCAAAATAGCGGTCCCACCAGATATCCTCTCCAATTTGCTCTATCCCATATCCTCCCCCATACCTGCTTTGATTTTTCCAGTAGGGCATGGTGGATCTCTATGCCCCAGTGCCTGCCCATCTCATTACCCAATTACATGTAAAATAGTATTAATAATAGTATATATATTTTTAAACATTTGGCTTTAAAACTTTGAATTCCAGATTCATTCCCTTCCTCCCTCATCACCCACCCCTACTGGAAAGACAAGCAATTCAATATAGGTTGTACATGTGCAGCTAATGCAAAACATTACCATAGTAGATATATTGTAAAAGACTGATTATATTTCCCTTCCTCCTATCCCATTGCCCACTTGTTCCACTCTCCCCCTTGGTCCTGTCCCCCTTCAAAATGGGTGCCTCCCACTTCCCTCCCCCCCAGCCTGCTCTCCCCTCCATCATCCCCCCTCACCCCCCTTCCCCCAACTCTCCTGTATGGTGAGATACCCCATCTAGTGTGTATCTGACTGGTTTCTTACAAACACAACACTGCTACAAAATCTATTCTTCTGTGATTTTGGGAGGCTAAATCCTTTATATTCTTCACCAACCTGCTTTCTATCCCTTCACCTTAACTGATATATGACTTCCAAGAACTGGTGAATTCTGGGTACAGATTGAAGTTTACTTTTTTCACTTGCAATATGGCTAATATAGAAATATGTTTTGCATGACTTCACATGTATAATTGATATCATATTGTTTACCTTCTCAATGGGCAGGGAAGGGACTGGAGAATGCGAGAAAATTTGGAACTCAAATTAAAAAAATGTTAAAACAAATAAGTCAATAAGGTAGATTTTTAAAAAACTGAAATACAGCTTTCACCTGGTAGTACCACTTCCCTCCCAACCCAATCTTCTCCCACTATTCCCTAACTCACAGTCAAGGAATAGAAGTCAGCACACTCCTTGTTCTCCATAATCACTTCCAGGCCATAGGCTCAGCATTCTTGTCTCTATCACCTCCAAGATCTCTCACTCTCTCCAATAACTTCAATACCTGATTCAAAGTCATTCTCTGCACCCCATCCCTGTGGTCATCCTTAATACCTACCCTTAATTATCCCTCTAATATCCTTTTCCTTAGGTTCCTCCACTTGGCTTCAGTCACCCAGAAGATCCACGGCCACAACTTATATCTCACCATTACACCTCCAAAATTTCAAACTTTGAATTTCCTCTAGTATAATTGCTGACCATAGCCTTTTGTTCTTCTACGTCTCAGTTTCCTTCATTCTTAATAAATTGTCTCTTTATTTTCACTAGGACCTCCAGATCATTGATTCCTTCCTAGTCTCCCAACCAATCAATACTCATCCGGTTCTTTACTTGTTTCCATACACAGCTTGGACCCCAAGTGCATCCATCTCAATCATATGCTCATAACTATCCTTGAATTCTTCACTCGACCTCCCCCATATTGACTTTGTTAATGTCAAACTCTAAGTTAACCTTACCTTCTTTCTCTTCCTCTACTCCCAGAGTAACAAATATAACTGGAGGAAGTCACAAAATCAGGCTGACTTCTACAATGTAAATTCATGTTATCTGACATTTACTGGGTTCTCACTCCTGCTAGATGATCTACTTATTGATTATTGACTTTCTTTTTACTGAATTCCCCATAGTAGCTAATTCAAACCCTTCTTCTTCTCATTAGGCCCCTAATAACTTCGCCCCTTTGTATCTAGAGAGTCTTTGCATGAAGAGGCAGTGAGCAGAAGTATATGCCAGGCCTGGGGAGCCACTTGAATAAAACACAGAGGCAGAAGATGTAAAGTCATGAATGGGGAAGAGTTTAATTGGATTGGGTCCTGGGTTTATTTGTAGGGAGCGGG
>WOXC01002724.1:0-25392 GCA_011680675.1 Gymnobelideus leadbeateri | reverse complement strand
AATGGAATACGCATTTATATAGTATTTAGTACATGTCAAGTACTGTGCTTTACAAGTCTTATCTCATTTGATCCTTACATCAACCCTCAGAGATATTCTACCCTATTCTACCCATTTTACAGTTGAGGAAATCAAGGCAGACAGAAGTTCTGTTACTTGCCTAGGGTGACACAGCTAGTAAGTATCTAAGGTTGGATTTAAACTTAGGTCTTCCTGACTCCAGCCCCAACACTATCCAGTGTGCTATTTAATTGTCTCTGCCCCTGGGAAAAAAGAAGACTGAAACAAGAGAGAATGTAAGAAATTTCTCTAAAAGGAGCTTTAGAAAACAGTCTGTGTATCTGACTACTACCTCAGAAGCCAGTCTGTTCAAAAACAGAATTATGGACACACCACTAAGCACAGCCAAACTAATTAGTGATGTAGAGACAGCCCAGCTGTGCCATCATTTCTTCAGCCTGGACTCTGGGAAATACTGTGAAATGTTTGCCATTCTAATGGTTGATAGACTTCAGCTCTTTATGAAGCCAGCACTGTCCTAGTGCTCTGCCTCATGAACCACCATCACTCAGCTACTCTCTGGTCACAGTGGTTGTTGTGAGCCCAGACTCCAACATTAAGTGATCAGAGACCACTGGTTTTTAGCAATGGGCACATATCTTGAACCAAAGGAAAAATGGGATGTTCTCAGGAGCAGGAGTTCCTTCTGGGATGGCTATTCAGCACAGCTATTCACATGATGGACACCAGGTGACTGCTCTGTGATTACTACTGCTTTGGGCTTAATGCTAAGAAAAATTTCTGCAAAACCTACAAGGAAACCAGACTTCTTCCTTTCCTCTTAGGGATATTCTGTACCTTGTTATTCCTTGTAACATTCCTTCTTAGTCATCTTGGACATCTTAGGGGTTGCTTAAAGACAATCATAGCCATTACAGAGCATAATAAAAAGACTGCTTCTTATAGGGAGGCATTTAAATGTAGGAGTCCTTAATGGGCTGTGGGGAATGGAGTTTGATCTGTATCCTATTAACGTGAGATTACTGAAATGTTAGAAGCTTAGAATGATGGTTCCCTTTTATTTTAGATCACAAATTAAGTCCCCTTCTATTTTCCAGAGATATTAACTTTGAATATTCCCTGGGACACACTCAGTACTGATCAGCTGTGAGACACCAGGCATGCCAATGTACACATACAAAGAGTAAAAGTTCAGTTGTCTGCCTTTGAGGCTTTGAGTCCTGGCATACAAAGGCTATCTTGACATTTTTTTTTTACCAAATAAGTAGTAGAATTTCAAGTCTTACCATAACACATCCTTAAGGGGTAGCAGAAAATACAAACACCATACACTCCTAGGTTACAGTAAGTTACAATCTCTTTAGTCAATAGTGTCCAAGTAAAGTCCTCTTTCCTCTTGACTGGAGGTTGACTTCCAAGTCCCTTGGCTTTTCTTCTGTGGGCTGAGCACCCCCCCATGTCTTGCCTGGATTCACATAACTCTTATGTGGATTCACACATAAGCAGTTCTCTGCTCCTGCTCCTTGTCTCAGCTCCCATGGGCTGCTATACTCCAAGCTCTTCCTGCTCCTAATTGACAGCAGGCTCCGGGGGCTACTGCCTGAAGCTTCTGTTTCTAGGAAGACAAAGTTTAACAGGGCTACAACAATATTTATACACATTACCAACCCTATCATCTCAATTCACTTTCTGCCTAAGAAATCAACACACATCATCAGATAGGATTTCTGTTTGAGAAACAGCAGCAGGCAGGACTTCTGTCTGAGAAATCAATACAGATCAACAGACAGAGCACCAACCTCACAAACATTCTTTTTGTTAAGCCTCCCCACAAGCAAGTTCCCCTAGCTCACACTTGCTTTCCTTTCTCAGCTCTGCTCTCTCTTTCTCTCTCTCTCTCTCTCTCTCTCTCTCTCTCTCTCTCTCTCTCTCTCTCTCTCTCAGCTGCTCTCTTCTCTCCCTCCAAGCAATGCAATATATACTGTTTCCAATCAAAAACTCTTAAGTCAATCAAAGGCTCCTAATTCAATTAAAGACTCTTAATTCAATCAAAGACAAGACTCAGTCAAAGGCACTTGATTGGCTAAAACTAAATCCAGAAAACTAGCAAAAAGTCCTACTTTGCTTGCTATCACAGGGCCCAGGGCCTGTCACTGACTTTGTGCGCTAGGACCTCAGGTTCTGGCAGCTGAAGGCTGTAGGGGTCTGGTCGCTCATCTGGTGCTGAGCTGGAGCTGGTAGTGGTGGCCAGTGTATGCTGAGGCCAGGTAGGGGTTTTCTGTATTTCCCGGGCCTAGACTGAAGTATGTGGAGGCCTGGCTGCTGGAGGATTCCTGCCTGTCCAGGGCAGTGCTGAAGTACATGGTGATTCTCTAACCTGGAGTCTGCCAGTTCCCCTGGCTATGCTAAGGTATTTAGGGAGTCCCAGTGTTGGTGGTTAATAAAACCTACTTCACCACCCTGGCACTCAGGATCTCTCACTGTTGTGCTGAGGTGGGGCTTGTTGCTTTCTTGGTAAAATGCCTCCAGTCCTTCCAGTTAATTGAGTAAGACAAACTTTTCTTGCCAATGTTCCAAGTTTCCCAGGCTAAAGGACTGCTCCACCATGTCTTTCTGTTGGCTTTGCTGTTCCAGAATTTTTCCTGGGGCACTATTTTCTGTTTTTTCAGAGGTCAGTATGGGAGAGGGACAATGATTCATTGCTTACTCCATCTTGTCTCCCAGAAGTCAGCATAGTGTTTCTTGGATTGCATTAAACGAATGCATGAGAATGAAATGTTATTATACCTATTTTACAGATTAGGAAAAAAAAACAGAGATTAATTGAGGTGAAAAGGAGAATGAAAGGTCCTTGAGGGCAGAGACTGCTATTATTTCTGTCTTCTTATTCATGGAAGCTTGTTCAACTTTGTGTTTATTGGATTGGATTGAATGAATGAATGAGAATGAATGAAAGCATTGCTAGCAACATGGAAATGTAATGAGCCCTGTCTGTAGAATTCTATTAATTTCTCTAGTAGTACAGTACTTTAGTGCTTGAGATTAAGAGTGGACAAAGTGATCCTTACAAGCCAAGATGACCAGCTTCATGTTTGAGTGCCAGTGTTTTGATGGAAGGAGAACTGTGGGTCCAATTTCCATATTTCTATGCTTCTACTTATCTACTTGAATAAACTAGAGGCTCTATCTCAAAATAATGATTTACCCATTTTACAAGTATGTTAACTGAGGCAGGCCATAATTAATAAAACCTCAGACCAATTTGGGTCAGAGTCATTATAAATACATAAATTTGAAGGGCTTATATCAATGAGGCTGTATTTATGCTTTCTGTCATGGGATCATAGACTGAGAGATAAAAAGGTATTCTCAAGGTCATCTGGTTGTTTTATAGTTGAAGAAATTGAGACCCAGAGAGGTTCAGTTACATGCCCACATTTACAGAGGTAGGGAGTAGCAGAGCCAGGATTCTCAAATTCCAAATTCATATTTTTTTTCTATTCTGCCATACTCATTCCTCAGATCCTCCTAACTGGACCAGACATCAGCTACCCTCCAAAATGGTTGGCACCATCACCTGCCAGTCAATGTAGTACTTTATCCTAGTTTATATAAACATTAATGGGAAAGCAGTGATATTACAGGTATGCCCTACCTTAAGAAAACTCAATTTACAGAAACCTAGATTTAAAAACTAGACAAGCAAAAGGGTTAATTAATTCATATTATGAAAGTTCTCCTTGCTTTAACTTAGAATTCAGCCCAGGGTTCCTTGAAATAGAAGCCTCCTGTTGCATTTTAAAAGACTTAATTTTTCATTCGATTTGTACACAACTCCAGAAACATCTGGTGTGTTAAGTGAGCTACAACTGTGCCTTCCTCACCCGCCCCTCAGTGTTGACATTTTCATAACATGGGTATAGTTATGAAACAAACAGAATTCTTACTGCACTCACTCGTTGATGCTCATTCCCTGTCTCCATGCTTTTGCTTCTTCTGGTCCCCCTAACCAGGCTAGGGATCATAGATTCAGAAATCCAGAGCTGGAGGGGACATCAAAGGCTGGCGAGGCCAGCCCCCTCACTTTGTAGTTAAGGAAACTGAGGTACAGGACGTGAAATCACTTGCTGGAGGTCACAGGCAGTATCAGGCAGGATTTTGACTGAAACCTGCCATCACCAGGCTCCTCTTTTCACTTTGCCCAATTTGTGTACAACTTCTTTCACTAATTACAATTCCTGAGGTTCATGTAGCACTTTAAGGTTTACAGAACATTTTGCAAACATGACATTTGAGCCCCACAACAACTGCATGAGGTTATTATTCCAGTAGGCTAGATGATGAGGGTATGGACTTGTATAAGTGAGAGAGGACAAGATGGAAAGAAGGAAAGAAAGTTAGGAAGGGGGGAGGGAAGGAGGAAGGAGAGAGAGAGAGAGAGAGAGAGAGAGAGAGAGAGAGAGAGAGAGAGAGAGAGAAGAATTATTAGGCATCTACTATTTGCCACTCACTGCAAAGCTAAGCTAAAATAGAGAAGAGATGATATGAAGATAGAATAATAGGATTTGGAAACTTTAGATATGGAGTTGAATATAAATGGCTAGGAGAATGGTTGTATATTATTGACAGAACCAGGGGCAACTTTAAGGAGAATAAGCTATTCTAGCCAGTTGGGAGAAAAGTAAAGTTAAAATATGGCCCCTCATCTATACTGACATATTTCTTCTTTCTCTGTCTGTCTGTCTGTCTTTCTCCCTTTCTCTCTCTCTCTCTCTCTCTCTCTCTCTCTCTCTCTCTCTCTCTCTCTCTCAACTAAGGTTATATTTTTAGTGCTCATCGTGTGGCAAGAACTCAATAAATTCATAACTGAATTCAATCCTTAAATAAGCAAATGGATTTCTGATATATGAGGGCAAAAAGACTTTTTAGAACATATTAGATTTTATGAAATAGTAGCTTTTCTCCCATTTTACCCAATTTCTAGTTTAGTGATTGTCTTTTCTTAGAAGAAATCAGACTGGCTAGAATAATTCAGTTCTTGGTAACAGTGTTCTTTCTCAGTCATTATGTCTGCAGTATTTGCAGGATTGAGGTTCAGAAGATTACAAGTCTTAATAACCTGTGACCAGTCTCTAATTCCTCATCATGGTGGGGGTGGGGTGCAGTGTCTGTATAGTGTCTTTACAACCTTAGTGTGTTAGGGGGAAGAAGGGGAGGTCATTGTTAAGGCCAATTTGGGAAAAAACTAGAGAAAGTCTTTATCTTGCTTTGGTTTCAGTCATTCTGTACCTGTGTAGGGTAATTTCTGAGCCTGGACAGATTAGGAAGAAACTTTAAAGTAGGTAGGCTTTGGCCATTCAGGGTTGGATAAATGAGTGAAGAGAAGATAACTTGGAAAAGTCTCAGTAGTTTTATCTCTAAGCCCCAAGTTTCTGTGTCACTCGGGTTGTTTTAAGAAGGCTAAGGTCTCCTACTGCATTCAGGGCCATCTCCAGTCGTCCTGATCTATATTTTGCCACTGGACCTAGGTGGCTCTGAAGGAGAAAGTGAGACTAGTGACTTTGCACAGCTCTGCTTCACTTAAATCTGATTCACTTGCAAGTCATGGCATCACCTTCCCTATTTTGTGGTACTCTTTGAAAATGCAGAACAAACTACAACAATAAGACACTTTCCGTAGGTGTACAACTTTCTGGTGGCCCATCTGGCCATATGAGGGTCTGGACCCAGTGAGTCTTTTGACATATTTCCCATGCTTCCTCTACTCCCATTCATGCCAAAAAGAGTGGTAGAATGAGATCCTGATTATAAAGCCCAAAGTTAAAAGAATATTTTAGAGAAAAGATACAAGCCTTAGTCAGAAAACAATGGAGTGAACAGAAGGTCTAGTGGTGTCAACAGTAGGAGTGATATGAGAGGGGGCGCCTAATAGAAGCTAGTTGTGGGACTCCAAAGGGCAGTCTTTCCTATCTTCTCCTCCTTATCCCCCTTTTCAGCTTCCTTTTTGTATATTGTCTTCCCCTATTCTACTGTGAGTTCCTTGAGGGCAAGGACTTTTCCTCTCTTAGTACTTAGCTAATTGCTTAGTGCTTCCCAGTGCTTAATGCTCATATAGTAGGTTCTTGATAAGTGTTTCTTGACTGACTGACCACAGAATTGAGTTATAGGCCACCTTAGTCATTATCTCCTCCTTTTATGAGATCAAGAGAGGTTCAGTGTCTTACCTAAAGACACACAGAATATTGACTTTCTAATCAGTGTTCCTTTACTGAGATCCACGGAATAAAAAAATGAATTGGTCAGGAAAGGGTAGCCCCAGATTTCTGCAGGTAGAACTGCAGAATTAGATGTGATCTTAAGGCACCTCCAGGGGTCATTGTAGTACATTTTCTTGCCTTCAGGAAAAGCCTGGTATTATCATTTCTTTAATGAAGATTCTGAGGCACAAGAAAGTTAAAGTAACACACCTTTAATTAGTTGAGAAAGGGAAGTGGCAGTGGAGAATCTACCTTGTCAGAGGGAAATGATGAGCTGGTAAGAGATGATATTCATTTAGTACTTTTAAGATTTGCAAAGCTTTTCCTAGTTAGTATCTTATATGATCTTCACAAATAACCCTATTATCTCCATTTTATAGATGAAGAAGCTGAGGTGGACAGAGATTAAGTGACTTCTCCAAGGTCACAGAGTTATTAAGTATCTGAAGCAGAACTCAAACTCTAAAGTCAGCACTCCATCAACTACCCCAAGTAAATGCAAAGGAACTTCTTGATGCTGATTGCATGCTAGGCCATGTAATAGGACTTCAGGATATAAATTAATAAGTGAGATAGTCCCTACCTTCAAGAATCTTAAATTCAAATAGAATGACACAACTAATAATGAAGAAGAGGAAGAAGATGAAGAAGGGGAGAAGGAAGAGAACTTTTAATATAGGACTTTGCAAATATCCTCACACCAACTCTAGGAAGCAGGTGCTATAATTATTCCCATTTTGCTGATGAGGAAACTGAGGCAAACAGATTAACTTGCTTAGGCTCATATAACTGGTAAGCGTCTAGGGTCGTGTTTGAACTAAGTAAGGTTTTCCTGACTTCTACTGACTGACTATCTACTGTGCCATCTGATTGCCATTTATGGTAGTGGCAATAAAGAAGGAAGTTTTGGTCTGGAAATGATTGGTTATGAGTAGAGCCAACAGACACACCTGACCCACCCTTTCCAGAAGGAATGAGAGCATTGATTTAATTATTGAGCCCAAAGAATGTGAGAGAAGGAGGGGATGGAGGGAGAAGAGAACTGGCCTGGGAAGGTGGGGTAGGGGGGTGTCGTCACTGATTTGTGTAGGTTTGACCATACCACAAATTTTACAGTTGCCTTGTCTGGTTATTTCACTAGTCAAGGAAACTAGAGAATTAAGAATTATTATCTGAGTAGTTCAGGGGAACCTGCTAAATTGAATAATCCAGACTGTGGCCTCATCCTTTTTGTTTCTAAGGGAACCCTCATCCTTCCATGCACTCACATTTGCTACCTTAGACTGGTTAGTCTTCCTCACCTTGAATATTCAGCCAGTTGCCCAGTGCTGCCAGGTCTATAGTCCCCTTCTCCCCACACATCCAACCACTACTCTAGTTGACACCCTTGTCTCTGAAGGGTGAGAAACATTGTCTCCCACTCAGATGATTGCTTTTTGTTTATTTTTTAAATAATATTCATTTTTTCCAATTACATGTCAAAACAATTTTTAACCTTTTAAAAAATTTTGAATTTCAAATTCTCTCCCTCCCTCCCTGCTCTTGGAAAATGAGTTTAATGGTCAAGATAATCTCTGAATCTATGTCACTCTAATCCTGTGTTCCTTTGACCCTTCTCCTGATATGCCTGTTAAAGAACTCAGGAGAACCAAGGAAAAGCTCAGTCCCATTCCTCATTCATGCTTAACCATTGGAACAGAGGATGACACAAAAGAAACTGCTCCCTGATACGAAGCCAGCATGATTTTCCTCTGTTGATTTGGCCGTGCAATCAAAGACTCAGGAATCTTGAATAGTAGTAATGATAGTAACACTAGCTGATACTTCTATGGCACAGAGTTTCCCAGGTTCCTTAAACATACATTAAATCCTCACAACAACCCTGTGGGGTCCATGTTGTATGGTGATATTATCGTTCATCCATTACAGCCAGAATACTAGAACTCAGAGAGACCAAGTGACTTGTCTGTGGTCACATACTTAATACCAGGGTCAGGATTTATATTTATTCAACACTTTGAGATTTACAAAGTGCTATCCTTGTGACAACCCATTTTACAGATGAATAAATTGAGGCTCAGAAAGGTTAAGGAATGGTGAAGAGACTGGAGGAGTATAGCTATTTATTAAATGCCTACTGTGTATTAGACTTAGCAACCTTGTGAGGTAAGTGCTCTTAATTATCTCTATTTTACAGGTTGAGGAAACTGAGGCCGAGGTTAAGTGACTTGCCCAAGATCATGTAGCTCCTAAGTGTCTCAGACTGGATTTGAACTCAAATCTTCCTGATTCCTCCTTGGTCCAGTGCTCCCTGCACCATACTAGCTGCCTCTGTGATTTGCTTATGATGACACATTCACATTCATACAAGGCTCTCTCCTTTCCTTATAACAACTCTGTGAGGGAGATAGTAGGAATGATTCTTTTTGTGAGATCGTAGGTGTCCTGTGTTTGGTAAGTTCCTCATTACTATGATAATAGGGGCAGGGGTGGCACAATCAATTTAAATTAACATTTAATCAAGATCATTTATCCCAGTTTTTCAGTTCATCTAGTCACAGAATGGATAGTAGACAGTCTAGTCTAGCACATCATTTTACAAAGGAGGAAGCTGAGATCCAGAAAGAATTAACTAAGCAATCCCAAAGCCACTTAGTTGGTGGGAGAGCCAGCACTGCAACTGGCAGCTCGTGACTGCTAGGCCAATGTTTTTTCTACTGTATCATAACCTCCTAAGGACATAAGACTAGTTTCGTCACTGAAACAGTTTTTAGATTTTTCTCTAGGCCTGAAAGGCCCCAAACTAAACCAGATCTCCAAGTGCATATCCTAAAACCTGCAGGATTCATTCCATCTGCCCTGGAACCATCTGAGTCCTTCAGGAGTCACTAGATCCAGGCCTTAGCTGAAGTTTGACTGAACTTCTGTGGTAGAGGGTGGGATATGGGGCAACCTAGAAATCTCATAGTTATATCCCATCTTTTATAGGAAGGCTAAACTTCTGTGGCAGGTGGGAAGAAAGGAGGCAAATATACCAATGTAATAATATAACCTCATCTTTTATGGGAAAACTTTCCCAACTCCTCTTAATTCTAGTACCTTCCCTCTACTGATTATTTCCTATTTATCTTGTATATAGCTTGTTTTGTATATATTTGTTTCCTTTTGTCTCCCTCATTAGATTGTCCTCTCCTTGAGGACACACACTTTTGCCTCTTTCTGTATCTTCAGTGCTCAGCATGGTGCCAGGCACATAAAAACAATAAATGTATACTGATTAATTAATAACAACAACTCAATGTTTAAGGTATTTTAAGGTACATGAAGCCCTTCTTACCAAAACTTTTAAAGATATATCACTATCCTCATTTTATAGATGTTGAAGCTGAAAGCTTAGAGAATTAAAATGACCTCACAGCTAATAAACATCAGGGTCAGAATTTGAACCCTGGATATTCAAAATCTAAATTTGGTATTTTTGTTCCCTAACTCAGTTTACTTTTCTCTCTCTTTTTAAAATCATACTATGGAGGGTTCTTCATGGTATTGTGATTCCTCGTCCTCATCCACATATACATTCTCATTCATGTGTTATCACAATGACATTAGATTTACTAAACACTAGAATTGAAAATCACCAACCCAGAGTTTCCATTTCTGCCCAAAATAGGTATTTAGGAATAAGGATTTGGGGTCAAAAAGATAACCAGTCAGTCAATATACATTTATTAAGCACCCACTATGTGCCAGGCACTGTACTAAGTGCTGGGGATACTAAAAGAGGCAAAAGATAATCTCTACCCTCAAGGACTTACAATCTAATGGGGAAAACAACATGCAAAGAACTTTGTATAAACATGCTTTATACAGTCTAATTTGGAAATAATAAACAGAGAGAAGGCACCAGAATTAAGACAACTGCCTAGGTTGCAACAAGAGACACTTTTAATATCACTCTGTGTACATGCATGTATTCCAAAAAACAACAGTGATGCATCTCACTCTTCATATAATACAAAGGTACTTTTTGATCAGTCACATAATATCACAGTGAAGGTACACAGCCTCCCATGACCAATAACATAAAGAGCCTCATTTTAATATCCCCCCATCTTTAGTCAATCAGCAAGCATTTATTAAGTTCCTACTATGGACCAGGAACAATGTTAGACCCTGGGGATACAAATGCAAAAATAAAATAATCCCTGTCCTCAAGTAGCTTACATTGTATCTGAGGCTGTACCATATATTTATGTAGCCCAGGTTAGGTGGTCATAATTCTTAAACCTTCCCTAAAGTTAACAAACTGCATTATAATTATTCACATTTCTATAGCACTTACACCTAGCTCACAACACCCCAGTCGGATAGGTAGCACAATTCAAATCGGTTTGACAAATACTAAGTTCCTACTGTGTATCAGGCACTGCTATTGATGCCCTAGTTTCCAGATGAGAAAACTGAGGTTCCAAGAGAAAAAGTAATTTTAGTTAGTCCTCAGTCATTAAGCCAGCAAGTAGCTGTCAGCATTAGAACCCAGCTCACCTTGACACTTCCTCTTGTGTTCTTACCAACTCTCAGAATTTTACTTTTAAATATTCCCCATCCTGATTCAGGTACAGATGAAGACAGAATGAAGTCCTGCCAGAATTTATTGTAGAGGAAAGGCTAGTAGTAGTATGCATTACAAGAAATTGGTTTGTTTTACATTGACATCACTCATATTTTTAATGGTAACATCATTCCTTCCCCAACCCCCAATAAGCCTTGACATTCAGAAAGTTCAAGTTACACATTAAAATCACTATAGGAAAGTAATCTTTAATGAAAATTTTTCTCCACCCAATCCCAGAGGGAACATGAGCACTCACAATTGAATGATGCATATAACAAAAGGCACAACTAAGGTTGAAAGCATTTATGATGAAGTACAGGATACAATTTCCACTTTGTCCTCTGTCTACGCCCTTAGACTAGATGGATTTATAAGTTCCGATCAATGGAGCATTCCTCCTCAAAGGTGTGGAGGGGCCAAGTAATTGAATAAATCTGGGTGGCTTTAGAAATGGTAAAGCTGGGAGCATGTCAAATAGCTCAGCATTTTCTTTAAACATGTTTCTGCATGCATGTGTGCATGTGTATGACATGTGTTGAAACAAACATTTGCACAGATTGGCATGGTGAAATGGGTCAGAATTCCCTCCAGCATTTAAGAATGTGTTTGGTTTCCTTCTTTGCCTTTTACAGTTTTGGGGGTGGGGAGGGGATGAAGTTTTTGGACCAGAGAGAAAGAACTTGAGTCAAGGAGAGTATTTGACATTTCCCTCTTGACCACATAACCTCCTTGAAAGCTATTAAATGGAATTCAGAATAATTCAGCAGTGGGATGTGTAGGCTGCCTTAGGCTTTGCAAACTGGACATTCCCAATGGAAGAATTTGAGATTAGATGTTGGGATTAGATTTTGTATGAACAAAATCTGAGTCTATAGAAAGATGAGGCACTTAGTCTATTATTGACCAAGGCAGAATAGCTATTTTGTGGGCTTTTATTTATTTATTTTGTAAATTTTTTAACAGATTCCCATATTTCCCCCCACCTTAGTTTCACTCATTCATTGGGTTCTTTTTTTTGGGGGGGGGGGGAAGTTACTTGTTTGTTTTGTTGTGGTATGCAATAGAAACAAGTATACTTAAACAGTGTCTTCTTTCATGTTTGGATAAAATCCTTTTGAAATGTTGACCCTGAAGCAAATTTCCATAACTTAGGGTGGTAAGGTCCCTTCAAGGTAATTTCATCTAAACACTCACCAAAGCATAGTCTGGCCACAGAATCTTGAACTAATGGTTATCCAGCCTTCAAATGAGCAACTCCAGACTTGGAGGTTCTGGACCCCTCTGCTCATTCTGCACTTGTATGCTTGGTCATTTTGAGCACAAATATAGGACTTGATATAATGCCTAAATTTTACCTCATTTTGTTTGGTCCATCTTTTCAATTTGTTGAGATTTCCCTGGGTTCTAATTCTTTCTTCTAGCATTAGTATCTTTAGTTTCCTACCTAACTGTATCTATAAATTTGATATTTTCTCATAGGTTCCCAAAGTGCATGATACTGCCCCCCTGGGGGCTGCTGGAATGATCCAGGGGTCGGTAATAACCTCAGGTGCACTTGGGGGCATTGAGTAAAAATAGAGGGGTGGTGGAAACATAAGGAAAGAAGAAAAGGGAAGAAAATTTATTTTGTGTATTAATTTGTGGCTCAGCCTATCATAGAAAGGATATAGTTCTGACATTTAAAACTGAGTGAAGGATTGCTGGTGTTGGTTTATATTCCCATGCCTTAACTTCATGGTTAACATTAGTTTTAGTGTCTCTAAAAAGGGGAGAATCCCCTTTGATCTCTAATAATACTGTCGAGTTACTAAGAGGAAATTTATTTTAAAAAAATTATGGCCAGAGCTGCATGGAAGTATAATCCATAAAAAATTTCCCCTTTGTATTCTGACAAGTGAAGAAAATCTCCAAGGGTAGTGGATGGGTTTGTTTGACACTATTCTGAGAACAAACTTGATTGTTACTGTTATCCCCTGTGTTTTCTAGCCTCTAAATACCTTGACATATACATAATAAAAATTCTCTCTCTTTCTCTCTCTCTCTCTCTCTCTCTCTCTCTCTCTCTCTCTCTCTCTCTCTCTCTCCATATGTACAATTATGTATAATATATGAATGTGTATATATGTGTGCATATGTGGATATCTTGTTCCTTTATGTTATTATCTCTATTATCTGCAGTAGTTGTGCAGTTTATTTCAGATGGTAACCTTCCAAAGACTAGGGACAATATCCATACAGTCTTCCCTATTTTGCCAATACCAGCCACATTTAAATAGGTACTGAATAAATATGTTTGATACTAATTATTATTTAAAGAAATTTAGATATGTGGATGTTTGTAAACATGTTGAATCTTCTGCAATTCTGATAAAACAACACACTAGAAATATATTGCATCTTCCAGATGAAACATGTCTTCTAATTGCTACTTTGGGATGTATATTGTTACTGATCTAGGGCTTAACTCAGTGTCTGATACATAGTAGGAACTGGATAAATGCTTAGAAATTATTTGGGGCAAGGAGGATTTATTAACTTGGGAATTCTACCCCCTACATAGATAAAAATCACATATCTGAACTAAAATAAAAGATTTTTTTGAGTTAAAAAAAAAGAAAATTTTGTATAACAGAGTTAAAGTCATAGTGATTACATTATTTTCCAAATAAACACACAAAATGCAAGTTATAACCAATCAATGGTCAAATCCTCTGACAGGTCTTAATAAGCAAGTGTTGGTAGGTGAGTGTGTTGTGCATTGTCAGGAATTCCAGCATGCATTGGCAGGAATGTTTGTGTATAATGACTTGTTGACAATACAATAGTATATGATACAATTATAAGATACAATATTGTGTCATCAAAATTCTATGCAGGAAAACCCCCACAAATTTACAATAAATTATTAAATTTAAGATGTGTCATTTAAAAATATTTTTGAATTGATGCAAATTGAAAAAAACTGTTAAAGAAAGTAGATTGGGGAGGTTGCTGAATAATTTTTATTTTCAAATATTTATTTATTTGACAAAGAGAAGATTTTATATTTGAGCCTGAAGGGATCGAGAGATGCCAGAGTTTATTGAATGGTTTAGGTGGAGGTTTGTGACATGGTCAAGCTGGTGTTTTAAGAAGATTAATTTGCTAGTTTAGTGGAGGATGGAACATAATGGAGAGACTCTTGAGGTAGGGAGATCAACGGGTAGGCAATAGTCCAGGTGTAAGGTAATAAGGGACAGCACTAGACAGGTGTCTGATGCAGGGGCATGGTGAAAAAGTCAGAAGTTCCAAAGGGGTGTAGCCAGGGGGAAAATGATATGTTCTGGGCTCAGCCTTCTCCTTAAATGGAGGCTTTGGCATTCATGGATCCACCCCTCCAGAAACAGAGAGTAATGATAAGATAGAGAATCAAGGCTGATGGGATCTGGCAGGATGATGAGGTTTTCCCAGTAATGAGCTTTCTCAAAAGGCACTATGACCACTGGCTTCTTTTTCAGCTTCTCACATTTTCTCATCTTACAGACTTTGTGGCTATATTTTCATTTTGTTGTTGTTGTTGTTGTTGTTGTTGGAGGGGGGAAGGGAGAGCAATTGGGGTTAAGTGACTTGCTCAAGGTCATACAGCTAGTATTATTAAGTGTTAGGTATCTGAGGCCAAATTTGAACTCAGGTCCTCCCAACTCCAGGGCCAGTGCTCTATTCACTGCATCACCTAACTGCCTCCATATTTTCATTTTTTACAGTACATAAATTCACCACAATTTACCTTCTGTTGGCAAGGTTCACAAATTCCACATCTCTTTCATTCCTTCTTTTCTAAAGTGGAGAGCAAGGTAGTTTAAGAGAAAGGACAAGAGTAAAAGGCAGTGCTGGAAAATGCCGTGAATACAGAAATCACATTAGTTGCACTAATCTGGAGACTCCCTCCATTCAATTGACCAGGATCACTCGGTGCCAATTTGGGGTCTTCTGATGAAGAATTTGATTCTTTGTTTAGTTTACTCTCAGGGACTATTGAGAAATTATGATTCTTGGATGGCAATTCTGAAAGCAAGCAAGTATCATATAGTTTATGCATCTCGTCATCAACTATATCTGTGGTGGTGGCAACTAGTCTAGAGTCAAAGTTTTGGGTCACAGGTTGGTCTAAAGAATCATTAATGGCCTCTTGCTAATCTGATCCTGCTAAGAGGTAATTTGCTAAAAAGGTAGGAAAAATGGGCCCACTAGGTGCCATTATATTTTTGAGATCCACTTGAGATATGCCTTTATAATAGGAGTGTTGATATGAATCAGATTTTTCCTTCATTGGCTCCAAATGAGGGTGAGTCAGTTTAAGAAATTCTGCTCGTAAGCCCTATTCTTCTAGATGTGTGTTGGGACTTGATTTAGAGGTCACTAGGTGGTCAGCATTTTCAAATAAAGGAATAGGTATTGGGTCTTGGGCAAGAGCTTGAACAAGACCACTTGAATCATTTAATAACTTTGCAAGGCATAGGTCTTCACATTTAGAATTCTCTTCTGAGGCCTCAGAAATTTGAGTTTGTAGGTTGCTATGAGTAGGACTATTTTTTATGGGATCCTCTACACATTGGAACCAAATAGCATCTTCATTAAATGGCATGATTTCTTCTTGTCCATTATCTTTGATTGGGGATGCAGAGGAAAAATCTATCAGATCTTTTGTCAGGAGAGATTAGGCTTTTTGTGACCAATCTGTAGCTTTTTCAATTTCTACTATATGCTCTTTGGACTCTGCCAGAATCCATATTTGCATTTATCTTCCTTTTCCAATGTCTTAGAGGATGGACTTTTCTCAGGTGTTGTAATGACCACTGTAGGTTGGGACAGGCATTGAATTAGAGGAGTGCTTCAAAGAGACATTTGTAAAGCCATTGTAGGATAAGGACTCTGGATTCTTGGAAAAGGACATCAGTTTGATCCAGACTCCTTTGAGCAGCTCCAGCTCTTGTCAGAAGACTTCTTATTGGTACAGGTGGTTTTGTTTGACCTTTTCTTAACATTTCTTTCTTTCTTGCATCAATTGTTTCAATTTTACAGCACTCAGAGGTTTTACCAATGTCACTTTTTGGGTCATAATCTTGGATGCCTTAAATATTTAGTTGGCTGGTTTTCTTTTTGCTTAGATCTTCCTTTCTGACTAATTTGGAGGATCTCCCATGATGGGAGTGAGACATAACTAACAAGGAGAGAAAAATGGAAAGGGGTGGGGTACAATTCATGGGCCCTTCCAAAAGTCTCACTTCAATTGAGAATTTGGTTGTTCCATGGCTGAGCTCTGTCATAGCATTGTTTGGATCTTCAAGAGCTTGAGATTAGGCTGTTTGCAAGTGTCAGGGAACTATATGTTGAGGTCTAGGGCTGCTGGGAACCTCGAAATTCAAGGGCAATGAACAACAGTTCTGTCTCAAAGAATTAAACCCATTCCTTCTTTCAGTCAGAGACAGGGTTTATTAAAACACCAGTTGAGGTGGGCGAAATTTTAAGAATCTGGGCATTTGTGACACTTGTATAGACAACTGGATGAAACTCTTAAGGAATCTGAGTCTGAGTAATTTTTTTAAGGGGGTGGTAGACCAAATAAGTTTGAGAACCTCTGATCTAATTCTAATTCTAATTCTAATTCTAATCTAATTCTAATCTAATCATGATTAGAAGGGTGGACTTGTGGTAAGCAAGTTAAAAATCCTGATCCTTCCACTTAGTAATTGTGACCTTGGGCAAATCAAGTAAACTCTGAATCACAGTTTCCATCTTTAAAATGGGGATGATAATAAAGCATCTATTTTGCAAGATTGTGATAAAAATACTTGGAAACCCAAAGAAGTAGACCAATGTGAATGGCAGCAGTGGCAGCAGTGTGGTTTAATGGATAGATCCCAAACCCTGCTTCAGATACCTACCAGCTATGTGATTCTGGCAAAATCCCCTAAACTCTCAGTTTCCCCATATACTGGAACTCATGACCTCTAAGGAAAGCCCCTTCCAGCTTTAAATCTGTCCTACTCTGATTAAGCAGATCAAATCTGAAGACAAAGAGTCCCATTGTACTATATTTGTTTCATTTCTCTTCTTTTTTTTTTTTTTAAAGCAATTGGGGTTAAGTAACTTGCTCAAGGTTACATGGCTAGTCATTATTTATGCATGGGTGCTCATTTTCTGAGGCCGGATCTTATCTCGGGTCATCCAAACTCCGAGGCCGGCGCTCTATTCACTGCGCCACCTAGCCGCCCCTTCATTTCTCTTCTTTATAGATTATTAGCTTCATTGAAAATTGTTCTGAAATAACTATAAATGTTTATCGTTTTACTGTAAGTTGTAATAAAATCACCCATAGGTATGCAGCATGTTTTTTTTTAATATCCTATTTAAATGGAAAAGCAAGTCTTGCACTGAGATTTGGTAGGGAAAGAAGGAATCAGAGAATTTCTAACACACCCTGTGACTTGTACTCTTTCTTATTCTGAGTTTATTTCCATAAAGAAGCAGTTTGGAAGGAAGAAGGAAGATTTGTTCTGGACATCTCATTGGAAAAATAATTTTAAAACCTTTTCCCCTCTTCCTTTCTTCATTGTTCTGTTACTTCCTATAAATCACTGGGCAAGCTTTTTAACTCTTTTCTGTGCCCATTTTCATCTGCACTGTGAGAAAACATGATTGTTGAACTGGAAAGGCTTTTTACAAGTTATTTCAATCATGTAAATTAATTTTCTTCCCCTCCCCCTTCACTCTCTTCCATCTTTGAAAAGTCAATGCAAGAACTCTTAAGGAGATATCCCAGAACACATATTTCCTTCTTTGCTCAGTTCAACTGACAAAGGACCCCAAAATGTGTGTGAAGAGATTTTGAAGTTCTGTTAGAATGAATTATAAGATGGCTTATAATCTTTTCCTGAATTTGTAATGGTTGCAGGGGAGTTTTAGAGATTCCCTTGCTGTATACCAAAGTATACCTGATCACGTTATAACATGTTGGGTTCCTTTATTTCTGCTCAAGCAATAGCAACCAAACCAAAGCCTAACAATAGCAAGAGAGTCTAAGTGAAAATAATTTATTCTACTAAGTATCTTAATGTTCCTTAGATCCTAGGAAGAAGATATTTAAAAGAAGATATGTCATAAATCGGGCCTTTTGGGGGCTTCAGTACTCATCTGGACAACATACCAGTATCTCCAATGCCCCTAATGCCAGGGAAGTTCTTTGGGGTTTCACTGTGATCTGTATGAATGACAACCTCCGTAAATCTGTTTTGGTGAATCTCCCTCCATTCTTATCAGCTGTACACCACAAAAGGTGAAAAAGTTTGGGAAAGGAAGAGCATGATAACCTAGGTATTTGCTTTTGAAATTGGTGTTCAGTGTTTGGTGAGTGGGGAGATCATTCAAGGGAGGGAAAAAAAAGGGAATGAGCCAAAGCAGAGGTAGAACAATGACCAAATTCTCATCCTAACCTTATCTTTTCCTTATCTGCAAGAAAGGGGCAAAACATCAAGAACAAAATGCAAGTGATGTTTTCCATGACCAGATCCTCCTTTCCCTGCATTGAATATGGGCAGAGCATGGGTGAACCAGATCCCAGAATGGCTTTTAAATGGCCAGTTAAACAGAGGTGACCACAAAGAAAGGAGTCAGAGAGATTCTGGGAAGATACCTTGAAATTGAGGTTTTAAAACGTTCCATGACTATGGACTTAGCTAGACTCAGACAATATTACTTCACCTCTCTGGGCCTCTGTTTCCCCAAATGTAAAATGAGGAGACTGGGCTTGATGACCTTATGTTCCTTCCAGTTCCAAATCTATCATCCTATAATTGAACTAAACAGAACAGGCCAAATAGTTTGATATTAAGGCTCTAAGGAATGAGGTGGCTTGTGGTGCAGAGAACTAGGGATCTGGGAGGCAGTCACAAATCATCTTTAAGCTAAGTGGAACAGTGGATAGAGCACTGGACCTGGGTTCAGAAAATCCTGAGTTCAGATCAAGATGAGATATTTATAAAGTGAATTGTAAGCTCTAAAGGACTATGTAAATAGCTATTAGAGTGCAGTGGGGTAAGATCTGCTACCAAAATGATTTTTCAAGATCACATTTTATGCACCATTCCACCTATACTGTTTAGGAAGGATAGTAATGCAGATTATTCAACCATTCCCCATTTGATGGGCATCCCTTCAATTTCCAATACTTTGTCATCACAAAATGAACTGCTATAAATATTTTTATATATGTAGGTCTTTTTAAAAGTAGATGCCTCTTTAAGGCATTTACAAGATAAACCACAAGTCATTCTTCTTCATCGATAATTAATTGTCCTGAAATCCCTTTTCTTAACACAGAATTGAGACAGTTATGGTGTTCAAGAAATAACAGAATCATATCCTAATTTCACAAATCTTTGCATCATTTGCCTAATTATCCCCATACCATTATGATTAATTAAAGGACCTTAACTTATAAAGAAATATATAACCAGTAGCAGATATCAAGGCTAAATATTTAATTGGTTGTTTGCTTGGAATAAAGAAAGGACTAAAATTCTAGGCCAAATAACTCAAATCTTATACCTGCACCTTATTGTAGAAACTCAGATGTGCCCCAGTATTAGCCAGTAATATAAGATTTAATTTTGTGTTCATACTTATAGTTTGATATGATTATAGAAATTTGCCATAAAAGAAGAATAGGAACATAAGGGAAAATGTTCCCTTATTTTTATCTCAATTCCAGGCAAAAGTTATATAGATAACTGATTGCATTAAGCCAGGCTCAAAGTTAGTCAGGTAGAATTTTGTCCATTCAAGAAACATCATATTGGGGAAATTAAATCAGGATAATCCTACCTCAGCCTGTGCCAATAGTCATTTTGCCAGTCTTTTTTCCATGAGAACTTCTCCTGCTATTCATAGATTTAAACCTCCAAAAGGTTGCTGGTATCATGGATCATTGGCTCAATAGCATTCCTAGATATCAAGATCATACCTAGAGTCAAACTCAGAGTAAAACCAGTTATAGTTACTTAAATAGTAAATTCCAACAATCAGAGCTTAAGGTGGATTCAGCTCTTAAGGATCACATATCCTAGATAATAAGTAATGACTATAATCTCAAATTGGTAACAGTAAGAGATTTGTTATGAAAAGTCACCATTTATCTTGATATAAATAGTACTCGTGGCAAGTAGATATTTTTCATTCTTTTTTTTTTTTTTAAAGCAATTGGGGTTAAGTAACTTGCTCAAGGTTACACGGCTAGTCATTATTTATGTGTGGGTGCTCATTTTCTGAGGCCGGCTCTGAACTCAGGTCCTTCTGACTCCAGGGCCGGCGCTCTATTCACTGGGCCACCTAGCCGCCCCTGATAGTTTTCATTCTTAAGTTCAACATTACACAAATGATTTTGCTTTAAGATGCTTAATAACAAACAACAAAAGACTTGGGATGAGATGTGTAAATGTAATAATCCCAAATTGTATACAGAGAACAGATTATATGAACAGCTGTCTATAGCAAAACATGTTCAGTTATTAACCACATTCAAATGTACATAAACCTAGACTACTCTTAGAATCCCTTTTTTAAAAAAATGGGAACATCTTTAAGGTGACTCTTGACTAGTTTGCATGCATTTCAGAGCATGCTTTATACACAGGTTCTAATTCCAAATTAAATAACAATCAATAAGTAAAATCAGATTTCCCATTAATATGACAATGTTACTCCTCTTCACTAAGATAATTGTCTGTACTGAAATCCTATTCCTTAAGACAAAAACAAAAGAGTTTCTAGACTTTAATCTTCAAAATAAATAGATTTACATTTTTTGTTTCACAAGCTTATTTACTTTTGTCTAATTGTACTCATATCACTTTAAAAGAATGAGATACTTCTGGGAAATGAATCTTATACAAATAAGAAGTTCTAGCACAAATTTATGTCTTGCTTAGGCCACGGAGTCACAGCAAATTCAGATCAAGACAGCAAGATCTTTCCCACTTACAGTTTATTACAGCTATTCAGATGCTTTAGTAATACTCTAATGACTAATAGATCCAGTATTGTAATGGCAAACTTCTACTTTGTATACCCTTATAAAAGAAATTTGTTATGAGAGCTATAAGCAGGGACATGGTTATGATAGCATCAAAACTCTTCCTTGAGGCATATACCATTATAAGTAGCCTAGTATATGGAACCTGGTGGACAGATTTCTTGTATGGGAAAATGAATTCATTCCTAAGGTAACTTCCCTACCTTATCCCCAGGGACAGATATTCACTAGCCTTAGATCTCAGGTATTTGTTTCCATTGAGTTGCTGACTGAGAAGACCAGTCCAATGATGCAACAAGTCTAAGAATGAAACTCAGAAAGAATATTCAGGGTCCACCCTCTTCCCCTCCCCCCCAATTTTTCTCCTCAATTATTTCACTAATCACAGTAGGTCTGGACACAATTGTTGTCAATATCAAGTTATTGTAATAAATTAACTTACCAATAAAAATTTAGTAGACCTTTATAAAATCACACAGATTTTTAGAAAAGTTTTTTTAAACATAAACATTTCTTTTAAAAATTATTTTCCTTTCCTAAAAGTAGCTTAACATTTATTCTGATGTTAAAAAGATAATCACTAAACTTTCATGAAACAAAATTAATTGAAAACCTCTACAATGACAGATATCTTTCTCTTATTAAATGATAAAGCAAAAATAAATCTTTAAAATCAGAATTTATCAAAACTAAGTTGCTGTAAATTGCCTTTATGTAATGCAAATAAATCCCCAAATTGCCATAAAACCAAAATAAATTCCTAATAATAAGAAATTCCTAAGTACCATCTTTCTCTAATCAAAAAGCATTTACACTAGGGAGAAGATTCAGTTTTTCTAAGCAAACAAACAAATAACTGATATAAAATTAAATTATTTTATGGCTCGAAGTCCCCCCAAAGACAAAGTCCCTCATATAATTTAAAAAATATATATAGATTAAACTATCAACATAGTTTGCATTTAAATAGGTAAAATAATATATAAACCCACAAAGTATTTATATGTTTTTACTTAAAAAAGAATATATATAAAGTATCACAAGATCTATTGTTTTTGCATTATCTTGTGATCTTTTTCTTCTTTGTATTGATAAGATTTTGTGCTATTATCATTTTTAATGCCTTTAACTTTTTTAGCTAAGTTTGTTGTGAGTCTCAGTCTTTGTCCCTGCTATCAAAACCCTCTCTCCATGCAGTTATGGTTTTTTAGAGTTGCAAATTCAAGTTTCACAAGAACTTTTCTGTTTATAAGAACTGAAGGCAATGATACATTCAAGAGTGAAGTCCAAAGTAAATATTGACTGACTGATAGTAGAAGACACATCCTTTTTTAACATTGGCTTAGTTACTTAGATTTATATTTGTGAAGTTTAGGCAGCCATAGAAAAGTAATTTCTGTATAAGGGTCATATAGACAAATGCTAAAAATGTGAGAAATGAGTGGATCAGGTACAGTAGACTAATTTATATACTTGAGACAACTCAAATAAGTTATTTCAGTAGTATCATATGTTTAAGTACAAGAATAAGCTAGAGAAAAATTTTTACCACATGATATTTTGCAATACTGCTAATGAGGAATTGATCACAAGTACAGTTTTCCCTTGGCTAATTTCTTCTTTTGTTATGTTTTACCAAAGGGGATTTGCCATATTTATACCTAGGTAACCCCCTTTCCAATGCCATTTATTTTAAAGTCTTAAGAAAATGATTCAAGGGGAAACAAGATGGCAAAATAGAAATAGGACTTCCCCATGGCTCTGGCTTCCACCTCCTCCAATACATGTAAAAAGTGACTCTAAACAAATTTTAGAGCTACAGAACCCACAAAGGGACAAAGAAAAACAAATCTCCCACTGAAGGCAGCCTGGCAGGCTGGCAAAAAGGGGCTATCACACCGAGCTGGGATCTGAGCCAAACACCCCTACCTTCCCCCAAACCCCACCATGAGCCATGTAGTTTTGGCTCCAGTGCAGCCTCGACCAGCAGCGGCCAAAGCAGACTTCAGGAGAGTGAAGCACCAGCAGCTGTGGTAGTTTCCAGACTTCTCAACACATAAACATCAAAGACAAAGTAAAAGGTCAGTGTGGAACTCTGTTGGAACAGGGGTGGACAGAAGAGCAGGGTCCAGCCCCTGCCTGGGGTGAGAAGCAATGGAAGTAGAGCAGCTGCTGTGTGGCTGCCTCAGGAGCCCCTGACCTGCAGATTGTAGGGGGACCAAGCGACCATTCAGAGGGTAATTGCTCTTGCTTTGACTTGCTTGGATATGGAATGCAGTCTTGGGTAAAGGTCCTGGGGTGTGTGGCCAGGTGCCAGAGCCTGTGGGGGCTTCAGAGAGGGTACCCTCTTAATTGCTCGAAAACCCCAGCAATTTGGGACAAGACCCTCTCCATTCTGAAAGCAGAGTTCTACCATGGCAAAGAGTTCAAAAGTCAAGTAATTGAATGCCAACATGAACAAGCAGAGGAAATGCAATCCTACCATAGATTCCTTTTTCAGGGACAAAAAAGATCAAAGCATGGAATGGGAGGAAGACAATGAAGTCAGAACTCTGGTATCAAAAGCTCCCAAGATAAATATAAACTGGTTACAGGCCATGGAGGAGCTCAAGAAGGATTTTGAAAACCAAGTAATAAAAGTGTGGGAAAAATTGGGAAGAGAAATGAGAATGATGCAAGAAAATCAAGAAAAGCAAGTCAACAGCCTGACTGAAAAAAAATAACACCTTAAAAATATACTAACTCAAATGGCAAAAGAGGCCCAAAAAAGCCAATTAGGAGGAGAATGCCTTGAAAAGCCAAATTTGGGGGTGGCTAGGTGGCGTAGTGAGTAGAGAGTTGGCCCTGGAGTCAGAAGGACCTGAGTTCAGATCCAGCCTCAGACACTTAATGCACACACAAACAAAAACCTAGCCGTGTGACCTTGGGCAAGTTACTTAACCCCAATTGCCCTCCAAAAAGCAAAACAAAACAAAACAAAACCCAAATTTGCCAGATGGAAAAGGAATTTTAAAAAATCACTGAAGAGAATACTTCCTTTAAAATTAGATTGGAGCAATTAGAAGGTAATGACTTTATGAGAAATCAAGATACTATAAAACATATCCAAACAAATGGAAGAATAGAAGGCAATGTGAAATATCTCATTGGAAAAACCACTGGCCTGGAAAATAGATCCAGGAGAGATAATTTAAAAATTATTGGTCTACCTGAAAGCCATGATCAAAAAAAGAGCCTAGACACCATCCTTCAAGAAATTATCAAGCAAAATTGCCCTGATATCCTAGAACCAGAGGGCAAAATAGAAATCGAAAGAATTCACTGATCACCTCTTGAAAAAGATCCCAAAAAGAAAACTCCTAGGAATATTATAGCCAGATTCCAGAGTTCCCAGGTCAAGGAGAAAATACTACAAGCAGTCAGGAAGAAACAATTTGTATTCCACAATGAGTATTGTGGAAACACAATCAGGATAACGCAAGACCTAGCAGCTTCTACATTAAGGGATTGAAAGCCTTGGAATATGATATTCTAGAGGTCATAGGAACTAGGACTAAAACCAAGAATTGCCTACCCAGCAAAACTGAGTATAATGGTACAAGGAAAAATATGGTCATTCAACGGAATAGAGGACTTTCAAGCATTCTTGATGGAAAAACCAGAGCTGAGCAAAAAATTTAACTTTCAAATACAAGAAGCAAGAGAAGCATGAGAAGGTAAACAGGGAGAAGAAATCATAAAGAACTCATTAAAATCAAACTATTTAGATTCCTACATGAAAAGACAATAATAATTCATAAGACTTTTCCCAGTATGAGAACAGTTGAAGGGAATATACATACATATATGTGTGTGTATAATGTATGTATAGGAGGGTGTAGGTGTGTATAAATATGTATGTGAGGGTGTGCATATGTATGTACATGTATAAATAGAGAGCACAGGACAAGTTGAATATGAAGGGATGATATCTAAAACATAAAATTAAGAGGTGAGAGAGGAATATATTGGGAGGAGAAAGGGAGAGATACAATAGGGTAAATTATCTCATATAAAAGAGGCAAGAGAAAACTTACAATGGAGGGGAAGAGCAGGAAGGTGAAAGAGAATGGGACAATCTGATTCTCATTGAATTTGGCTTAAGGAGGGAATAACATACACACTCAACTGGGTATCTTACCCTACAGGAAAATAGAGGGGAAGGGGATAAGAGGGTAGATGATAGAAGGGAGGGCAGATTGGGGGAGAGGGTAGTTAGAAACAAACACTTTTGAAAAGCAACAGGGTCAAAGGAGAAAATAAAATAAGTGAGGGGAGGGATAGGATGGAAGGAAATATATTTAGTCTTTCACAATATACCTACTATGGAAATGTTTTGTGTAACTACACATGTACAACCTATATTGAATTGCTTATTTTCCCAGTGGGGG
>WOXC01002723.1:0-56946 GCA_011680675.1 Gymnobelideus leadbeateri | reverse complement strand
ACAATGCCAATAGATAAGGTCCCCATTGCAGGTACCCTCACTATTAGTCACCAATGACTAGTGCCCCAGTTCCATTTAGCCAAGTTACATTAATTAGCTTTTACAAAAGTTTATTTACCTAGAAGATATAGCAATAACATAAACACAATTATTTCTCCCTAGTATAAGCAATTGGGGTTAAGTAACCTGCTCAAGGTTACACAGCCAGTCATTATATATGTGTGGGTGCTCATTTTCTGAGGCCGGAACTGATCCCGGGTCCTCCCAACTCCAGGGCCTGCACTCTTACTCACTGCACCACTTAGCCGCCTCCTCCCTAGTACTTCTAGAATTACACTTTCCTATGCAAAACCTCAGTCTTTTGGGAGAATGGATTTATTCTTATCCTAGTTTCTATACAATATTGGTGCCACTAAGTTCACGTCCCACTCATTACCTGTCTCAGTTACTACTAGGGTTGGCCCCACAGGGAAGTCTTGGGGGCATTAATGCTGGGCTGGCTAGAAAATCTGCCATGTGCTCAACTCAAGGATTCTAGTCATGAATCTGGACTCTTAAACTCTGTAGCAGCAAGCTCCCCAATATCCCCAGGGTAGCTGCCAACACAGGTTCTAAGATCTGCTTTTCAAAAGGAAAGCAACTCAAAATGGGTTAACAAGCTTACTTTAATCAAATAAACATATATTACCTAGTTCAGGGGAAAAAGGTCAGCACCCCGAACTTCAGAGTTATAGAACTTACAGATCAAACAGACAGGCTTCCAAACTGTCCAAACATCATATCAATACCAAATCACAGTTACCAGAGAGGGAAGCATCAACATCTGGGTTTTCAAAGCCGGGGGGCTCTCAACAACGGCTTCCCAGAGTCTCATCTGGTCAAATCACACAACACTCCTCAAAGTGAGCCCCAAAGCAAAGCCTCCCATCAGGGTTTATATAGCCTTCTCCTGGCTCAGAGAATGTAATAACCTTCTTGACCCACTGCCCAATCACAAAGTATCAAGGTGTGGGCTTTCCTGAAAAACAAGCCTCCCACCACAGGCTCTAGGTGCACTTAAGCTAGGGGCAGGGAAGATCTTTAAATCTGCATTTCCATTACAAACTCCTGGACTCATGGATGGTTTTCTCTGACCTTTTGGAACTCTACAAGTTATAGCTTCCAATTCTCTTCATCAGATATGAAAGAACACTTGAGGCCTATATTCATGGGACTCCATGCCAACTTAGGAAGGAAAGGACCCCAAATCTCTCCCTTAACAGATTGTGTCTCAGTGAATGGTCTGTCAGGAAGACATCACGCGAGGAGAAGAAATTCAGCCAAGAGAGGACTAGGTGTAATGGTGCCTATGTGAATGCTCCTTAATTTAGGGGTGGGGAACCTGCAGCCTCAAGGTTTCATGTAGCCTTCTAGGTCCTTGGATATGACCTTTTAACTGAGTCCAAGTTTTACAGAACAAGTCCTTATTGTTAAGGGAATTTGTTCTGTGAAGTTTGAATTCAGTCAAAGGGCCACACTTGAGGACCTAGAGGGCCACATGTGACCATGAGGGGGCAGGTTCCCCACCCCTGTATCTAGAGCCATTACTGCAACAATCAAAGAAGTTACAGTCTACTACATTCTTAGCAGTTTGCACCAGTCTATTCATAGTCCCAAGTTTCTCCCAAGCACCTCCAATTTATGTCATCACAATTCTCCCAGAAGAAGACTCCAAAGCCTATTTTACATGGGGAATTGTGTCAGTGATACTGTGTATGTTCTTAGAGACTGGACTTATTGGCCAGTCTCCCATTTCACAATTCAACACATGCACGTTAAGTACTTACTTTGTGCAGGGCAATGCATATGTAAATTACTGGGGATAAAAAAAAAAAATGAAACAATGCCTGCCCACAAGGAGCTTACTTCCTACTGAACAAATGGAATACATATACAAATAAGTCTAAAGCACATAAAACATGATGCAAAATAATTTCAAGAAAACCCTAATTTGGAGGCTCATGAAAGACATCAGGTAGGAGGTGGCACCAGAACTATACTTCTGAAGGAAGCTAGGAATTTGGTAGGGTAAAAGTGAGAATGGTATATATAGCTAGACACCACAAACTCTTTCTTTGAGCAAATGCCAATTTTTATTGCATACCTGTGTGTGTGCAAGTGCATTTTTAACTTGTTTTTTTTTTCAACCTAAGTCCTTCAAAGTAGGTAAAAATTAGAAGTAGCAAGGGCCCACCTTTTCTTTATTCCATTGCACTAAAGATGACATCATCAGTTACACTTCAAGTTTTGTGGGTATAGTAGTGTTATCTCAATTTATTTCTAGAACATCTTACACTAATGTACAACTAGCATAGGTCCTGGCAGTGAAAACCAAGTCTTCTTTATGAGCAATGAAAATATCAAATGTAATACATTGATTGCTCTCCTCTTTGGCTGACCACGATTAATGTTCTATACCCACTATGTAAACCAAGTGTACAACCAATGTCCAGGACGACGGGCCCTGATGAGAAAACAAGTAAAGTGACTGTTCACCTGCTTGAGGAAATAATAATGGAGCTCAGGATTTTCTCGTGAAACTGGAGGCAATTGAATTTCTGCTACTATCCAGACTATTCCTTTAGTGGATCAAAGGCAAATATTGGAGAGTGAAGTAACTCTAGCACATAGCCAGAAATATGTCTCTTTATACAGGTTTTTTTTTTTTAAGCAATTGGGGTTAAGTAAGGTTACATGGCTAGTCATTATTTGCGTGTGGGTGCTCATTTTCTGAGGCCGGATTCGATCTCGGGTCATCCCAACTCCGAGGCCGGTGCTCTTACTCAATGCGCCACCTAGCCGCCCCTTTTAGGGCAATTGGGGTTAAGTAACTTGCCCAAGATCACACAGCTAGGTTTTTTTGTTTGTGTGGGTTAAGTGTCTGAGGCCGGATCCGAACTCAGGTCCTTCTGACTCCAGGGCCGGCGCTCTACTCACTGCGCCACCTAGCCGCCCCCTATACAGGTTTTCTGATGGAAAATCATCATCCATCACAAATTCTTCCTGATTGCTAGTGTTCTTTCTCCCCTTTCTCCCAGAGCTGACTTGGTAAGCATTCTAGCCTCCAGTGGAATGTAAGTTCCTTGAGGGTAAGGTCTGTTTTGATTTTCTCTTTGTATTTGCAGCCTCTAACAAAGTGCCTGGTATATAGGGGGAACTTAATTGCTTCATTGATTTGAAGTACAATACTCTCTGCTGTCCTTCCTTCAAAGTGCTGCCACTTGTGATTCTCTGTGATCATGGGTGTGACTTATCCCTCTAGCATTATCTTATGGTAGACAGTTCTTATTGCCATTTAAAGGCTACACTGACTCTACCTCACATACTACTTGGATGCCTTTCGAATTCCAATTCAGTACACCTTATTAAGTGCCTACTACTGGAGGATGCAAATGGAACCCACATAAATTGAGGTCCTTTTTCCCAACGGCTGCTCTCCCTAGCAAGTTGGGTTCCTACAGCAAGGTTAGCTACATTTCCCCTCAGGGTTCTATGGGGACCCTGAGGAGCTGGGAGGTCCAGCCCCAATTGTGAAGTGTTTGCCCTGACATCAATCTCTAATTTATTTCTCTATATTGTGTATTGACCCAGTGATTTGTGCCTCGCTATCATTTAACCAATTAACATCAATTAGCTTTCACAAAGGAGATACTTTTTCAAAAGATACACCAAGGGCAGAAATGTAAATGTATCTTGCCCTCTTTTGAGCTGAGGCCTATTTTCTGCAATGTACATTGAACCCAAGTAAAATGGGCTTATATTTAAAGTGATTACCACAAAGTTTTTGCCTCAACAACTTCACTTGCACAGCCAATGGATGAAGTCCCTCTCTTGCTTTCAGAAAACAAATGTTGCTGCATTTCTGGGCTGGGTTAAGCAGGTCACTTGGAGACTCAGCTGCCTGTCAAATCTGGCATGGGCTATAGTTCTTGGACACCTGGTGCCCATTCACCCTTTCAGAACTCACAAGGTCACAAGTTATTTCATTCTGTTTCCAATACTCTTTCACCTGAGGCAGAAAAAGAATAAATGAAACAGGAACAGAAGCCACACCAGGGCCTTGTGCTCATGATTTCATGTTGACCCAGAAGACTTGAGCAATTAAGGCTTCCTCCCTGGAACTCAGCCAGGCAGTAAAGAGAACAAGATTGACTTGTTGGGGCCCTTTAGTATGCATGTTTAGTTTCAGATCAGAAACCAGTCGAAATGCCTTTGCTAGTTTCAGATTAGAAACCAGTTGAAATGCCTTTGCTCACCACATGGTAAGTGAAGCAGAAACAATTGCGAAATACCTCCACATGCACTGAAGTATACATTAGGCTGTACATTACAGGCAAGCTCACAAGGGCTGGGCTGGCATTGTCCTGTTCACTGTTACACAAGGACAGATCATTGGAATGTGAATGTTGATTTAGAACAGGAAGGCACATCAGAGGTCATCTAACCTCTTCATTTTACAGATGAGGAAACTGAGGTCCAGAAAGATTAAGTGTTGGCCAAAGTCACACAGATAAGTAGAAGAATCAGAATTTGAACTGTGGCCTTCTGACTCCAAATCTAGCATCCCTTTCACTGTCTTGTATTGTCAAGATTTAGCCCCCACCATTTGTAATTCAGCAGAGATAACCTGTATACAAGCAACTAACTATAAAATGAGGGAGTGTGGGACAAATTCAAAGAAGAGATTTGGGCAAAGTGTTAGGAGAAATTTAAGGAGGATGAGATCATTTTCTTCTTTGGGATGAAGGAATCAGAGAAGGAACCTTTTCTTAAAATAAGCTACAAAGAACCGATTGCTACATTTTAGACCAATCTATCTGAAATGCCAGTTTCCCAGAATTCTTTCGTAGCTCTATCACATTGCTTGAAGATGTGTTCCATTGTGTCTTTATAGCACATCTCTAGTCTAGATGTACTTTTACCTGGAGATTTTTCCGTGTCCTTGACTTTCTGTCATTCTTATGTGTCTTTTATTTTCAGGGAGTTTAGTAAGACAGTCCTTTTTAAAATGAAAGCAGAAATGTTAACTTTAGTATGGGAATCTCTTTGAGGTCTTTTAAAATTATCCATTGGTTTCTTCTGACTAGTAGTTCTAAACAATTTCAAATCTGGTAGTGAATTGTTTAAATGAGATACTTTAAGTCTTAATCTTGTACCCACCCTAGGAAAATTAGACTATGTGGTTATCTGTTTTCTGATTGGTCTTTATGAAAAAGAAAGTAGTTCATTTTTTAAAAATGACAAGTTGGGCTCACTTGAAAAAAGGTTTGAATTTTTTCCTAGATAAGCTATAGCTTGGGGGTCACTTCTGAGTTACTGACCTTTAAATGGTCTTCATGTTCCATTAAGTAGTTGGGTATTTAAAGCCCTGGGTCACTTTCAGTCTTAATTGTATTTTATTATTCTCCATTGTTACAGAATGTTTCAGTCAATTTAACCAGAAGGGTCTCTCTGCCCCTTTCCTCCAACAGTTGAATTCAGGTTATAACAATGAATGATTTTTCTGGCCTGTTACATTAATTTCATTCTCATCACCATTATTATTTCTGCTAGATAGAACTCAGGTAAGACTCAAGTTTTGGGATGCTGACAAAAAAAGTCTGTGTGCTCTGTGAGATGAATAGTTTTAAGTTCCGCTGATGATTTCGGAAGAAGAGATGGTTGGGATAGAAGATAAAGGTGGGGGCAATGGTGCTTCTGATGGAACAAGGGTCTGGTTTATACATTGTGTCAACAGATAAGTAAAAGGTAATAAAATTTTCACTGTCATTAATATTTAGTAAGAAAATATTCTTCCAGAAAAATGTAAAAGACTGTAAGGTGAAGAGTAGGCAGCAATCTTCATTGGTTGAGAAAAATTCCTCATTAATAGTTTCCTATGCTAATGAAATTATAACTTAACATAGATGCACATAAAATCTAGTACCATAAACCAAGCTAAACATCAATCCATCAGTCAGTATTTATTAAGCATTTCCTATGTACTTATCAGGGTTATATTTCTAATTAATATTGGCATAATATGGGCAGACTGACCTATGAGGGCAAGTTCTGGGTCAAATCTAATGGACTTTTCTCAATTTTGATCCTTCTTAACCTCTCTGCAGCCCTTTGACATTATCTATCACCCTCTACTCCTTGATAATCTCTTTTTTCTAGGTTTTCATGACACTTTCCTATACTGGACCTCCTCCTACCTGGTCTGGCCACTCTTCCTCAGTCATCCTTGTTGTATTTTCATCTAAGTCCGACGGGTTTATTTTGGATGTGTCAGAGGGCTCTATCCTGAACCTTCTTCTCTTCTATACTATCTCATTGGGTAATATCATTGGCTCCCATGGATTCAATTACCATTTCCATTCTGATGATTCTCAGATTTTATTATCCTAACCTGTCCCTGACCTCCAGCTTCACAGCTACAACTGCATACTGGACATTTTAAACTGGATGTCTTGTAGACATCTTAAATCCCAAAATATCCCAAACCACATGGCTTGTGAAGTTTAAGTCATCAGTCCCAGGGATGGGTCCCTTTTTTTTAGGTAGGAGGGTTAGCTTTCTTAAAAATCACAAGAGAGAGGTAGCTTGAGGAAACTACCTACTTTTAAGTACAAATCTGGCGCTTAGTGGTATCTTAAACACAGAAGAAACATATTATAGGTCCTAACTCAAAAAATTCACACACAGTAGGTACTCAAAAACGATTTCTACAATTGAATTTCTGATTTCTTAAATTATTGTTGTTGTTCAGTCCTTTCAGATTTTTTGTGACCCTATTCCAGGGTTTTCTTGGTGAAGATACAGGAGTGGTTTGCTCCTTCTCCAGCTCATTTTACAGATGAGGAACACAGTCCATTATGTAATGAGGGTAAGAGATTGTAGATGAAGAGACCATTTGTTATACCTGTCAAATGGCTAGAAATCTTTGTGTGGATCCTCTGTGGTGAATTTCTAAGAGGATAAGAATTCATGGATAGATTGAGATGTGCATTGTTGGAAGTAGTATCCCAATTAATGAAATCATGGATTCACTGATTATTAAAATATGCCCCTCATACTATGTGTGAGAAACAAAGGAAGGAATTCTGTTTCCACAGGATTAAAACTCCTCCCAGCTTCCAGTGATAGCAGAAAGTCCATCAGAGGTAACTGGTTCTAATCAGAGCTGTAACCTAGCAGAACCAGGCTTCTGATGAGGTAATAGGTCAGAAGCTTATACACATGCTTAATGAGCTGTTTGAGGGGGGAGCCTGTCAGGGAGGAGAACATGAAATGGGAGGTTCAGGAGGTTGCATCTAGCCAATGGAGAGCAAGGGGAGAAATTCAAATCAGGACAGTTATAAAAGAATTTGTAATTGTCTTGAGAGTGTGCTTGCACCTTGCCCTTTTTCACAAGGGGTTAAAGGCCAAGTCACCTATCAGAAACGACGTGAAATACAATTTTCTTTCTAAATTCACTTATGGCCAGGTGAAATTCTTGGTAAGACAGTTATTTCTAACAGCATAAAAAACATTGCATTTGTCTGAGCAAGTGTACTTCATTAGGGAGTTACCCATTCACTAGGAATGTAGAGTAAATATAAAATAAGATGAAAACTTTCCTGGCTTCACAATGAATATTATTCTTTCTAGAAGTGAGCATGTTTCTCCCACTTGTACAGCATTTTAACTAGGTATTTACTAGATATTTATTGAATGTTGGTTGAATTAGATTGAATTAAAGTTCACATATAGCATTGTTGAGGGTTAGGGGTGCTGGGGCCCCAGAATAGTGACATATAGGTGTTGCCTGAATGAATTCGGCCCAAGCCTTCTTTCAGCCAAAAACAAGGACTGTTAAAACACTGATAAGTTGGAATGATTCTAAAAATCCACCATATTGGTCAGACTCTTAAGAAATCTGAGCCCCGGCCAGAGTCAGAAGACTGTGGGACCAGAGAAAGGGTCTAGATGGAATTAAGGGAGTGGTGTTCTAGAGAGGGGCCAGGTACCAATCAAGAAATTAACCAGGAAGATCCAGTTGCCCCAGGTGAACTCCAGGGACCTGAGGGAGGCTTTTCCTTTTTTGTGTCCAGATCCCAAAGATGTGGTCTTTTCCTTTTAAGGGTTCAGATCCCATCTCCATCATTGTCATTCTAATCAAAAGGACACTAGATTGTTTACTTAAATACTATCATACTATCTCCCATGTAAAGTTTTCTAGGACCGTGTTTCCCCTTGAACCAGATAAAGCAATTTATTTTAAATTTCTCTAATGCACTTATCATGCAACATTATGCAAGTTAGTTTTCTCTGATTTATTACCCTACTATAATGTCAGTTAATCAACAAGGATTCATTAAGTAACTCCTGTGTTCTAGGTACTGTGTGCTATGTAGGTCCTATTGATATAAAGCCAAAAAACAAACAATAAAAGCTCTCAAGGTGTTTTCATTCTATAGAAAGATTTCCTTAGCACCAGCACCCCTTTTCCCACCCTCTTAGCTGAAGATCTTGACTTCACTCCCCTCTGGCAATAAAAGGTCATTTGACTAGATCTCCTTTTCTCATCTTATATTCTTCAGATATCTTTCCCTGCTATTTCCTTCTTCACCCCTTCTTGTCTTATGTTCAGAGGTGACCCTTCTCCTTATCAAGGCAAGTCCCTCTTTTTTATCTTATTTTATTGCTTTTTGGAGGGGGGAAGGCAGGGCAATTGGGGTTAAGTGACTTGGTCAAGGTCAGAAGACTAGTAAGTGTTAAGTGTCTGAGACTGGATTTGAACTCAGGTCCCCCTGACTCCAGGGCTGGTTGCTCTAGTCACTGTGCCACTTAGCTGCCCCAAAATCTCTCTTTTTATACCTTTGATTCCATTTCATCCCATCTTCTCCAGCAAATTGCCTCCTTTATACTCTCTACTTTCTAACATCCAGGTCTTCCTAATCTATGGGCTCCTTCCTTGACCTATAAATACTATCTTTTCTCTCCCATTCTTAAAACAAAAAACTCCTCCCATAACCCAACCATCCCCGCTAGCTACCATCCTGTGTCTTTCCTCTCCTTCTTCCTAAACTCTTTGAGAAAACCAATTAAACTGCAAGTGTCCACTTCCTCTACTCTCAGTGCTTTCTAAACTGCTTCAGTCTGGCTTATGACCTCATTATTAAACTGAAATTGCTTTCTTGTCACTTGATTTCTCCACCCTGTTCCTTTTCAAGGTCCATATGCCGGGAATGTTCTCCATCTTCACCTCCACCTCCTGGCTTCCTTCAGCACCCAGCTCAGACCCTACTTTTTGTCTCAGGCCTTTCCCTACTGCCACTGCCTTCCCTTTGAGATTTTTTTTTTTTCATTTATACCCTGTATATCTTGTCTCCCTCATCAGAATGTGAGTTCCATGAAGGCAGAGATTATGCTTTGACTTTCCTTGCATCCTCATCACTAAGTACTTTGCTCAGCACATAGTAAGCAGTTAATAATTATTTGTTGACTGACTGACTTCAAACCTTCTCATCTATACTTTCACCCATTTCTGATTAGCACACGTTGGGTAAGTAATAATACATTTGCTGACTGACTGACAATTCACCCAGTCCTTCTGTAATCTTCAAAGACTTTGCTGAGTGAGTATAGAATCCCAGGAGTTGATGAAGAATGACCCCCTTCTGAAGAGTGTAAGGCAAGCACTCCCAATTCATTATTCTACTTTAACACCTTCCTGTAGGATATGCAACATAAACTCTTCAACCGAGTAAAATTGTTATATTGACTGCACTTACAATTTGGTACACTACTATGTCCCATTATTTGGGATTATTAAATTTTGGGGGGAAAGGCCTGCATGCATTTGCAGTTCTTTAAATTATGAAAAGTAATAACAGCTGCATTATCACCTCCCAGGGAGAGGCAAGCCTGCCACAGTGAATAATGTTTACCCTGCTGGGGTGGCATCAAGCTCACTTTTCACATTCCTTGCATATGGTGATGATTTGATTTTTCTTCCAGGGAAGATACATATATTATCTTTGCTTTTGCTGAGGCAAGTGGTGGGGTCAGTGACTCCATTGATTAAGTTGGCTTTGCTGTGTGTGTCTATTAGCACACATTTATATAATACTTTATGGGCCATGCTGATACTACTGCTATTAATGATGACCTTACTCAAGGTAATAACACCAAATCTCCAAATGCCTAATCAGGACCCTCAGGTGCTCTGCTGAACATTCTGGGAATGAATAATGAAAATAATGAAAATTCTCATTTAATTACCATTCTCTGAAGGTAATTAAAATACTTTCACCTACCAAATTCCACTTCATCCTTACCATAGCCATACCTGGTAAATTACTATCATCCCCATTTCATAGACAAGTAAATTGAGACTAACAGACCTAAGGTCATATAGCTAGTAAGTGGTGGGGTGCCGTGCCCAAAGGTCACACAAGTATGAACATAGACTATTAAACCTAGAAAGGACCTTAACGATCATCTAGTTCAACCCTCCTTTTTACAGATAGGAAAAAAGGCCCCAAGAAATGAAGTGATTTATCCTTGATTACATAAGAAGTAAGTCAAAGGGCAGTGATTCATATTTATTTCTTCTGCTTCTAAATCCTCTGCTCTTTCTAGTACATGAAGAAGCCTTTAATTTGTGTTGCCTTTGTGCCAGGTCTTCAAACAAGAAGTAATCAATCATCCATTTTGCCTGAATGAATTGTAGATATGATTCCTATTTTACAGATGAGAAAACAGAGGTAAGAGAGTGAGTTGGCTATAAAGCTAGCAAGGTTTACTAACCTCCCAGAGAGGTCTAGTGAAATCTTCTGAAAACTTAATCTAAAAATATTTTTGCAGAGCTAATCTACAAAGATCCCAATTCTACCTATCTACCAGTTAATTAAATGGACGCTGCCACGAACAGGCTTTATTTCTCAGCTGTAGGCATTTTCTCTGACTTTCCCCCATGCCTGGAATTCTCCCCCTCCCCACCTCTAACTACTTACTAAGCTGGCTTCCTTTAAGTTCAACTAAAATCCCATCACTTACATGAAACCTTTCCCAAACTCTTAATTCTGATGCCTTCTCTCTGTTGATTATTCTCTATGTGTCTTATACACAGATTAACCATGCATATTTATTCACGTGTTCTCCCCTTCATGATATTGGGGGCTCCTTGAAGGCAGGGATGACCTTTAACTCTCTTTGTAAGCCCAGCACATGTGCCTGATATATAGTTGGTTGATCGATTGATACATTATCTCATTTGATCCTTATAGCATTACCCTGAGTAATATCATAAAAGTAATGTCATGAAAACCTAGAGAGAAGAAAGCATACAGGAGAAGGTAATTGACGATGTCAAAGGCTTCAAGTCACCTTCACTTGTGTTGCCTGCCCTCCTTGGTTCCCTATGTGTATGTTCTCATCTCCTTCTCTTTATATGGTAACTGGGAAACAGTGTGCTCCATGGATTGGGGAAGAGGAGGTTTTTACTGTTACTTTCTTTGATGTGTTGTTTTCCATTTATACCAAGGTGTCCTCTTATTGGCTGGTAAACATGAATGCTCAATAACTCAGAGGCTCCTGAGCTATGGCTTGGAGTGCGTGCTGATTCACAGAGTACCTCAAATCTATCAACAAATCAATAAGAAAATAATTAAGCATCCACTATGTGCCAGCCACTGTGTTAAGCACTGGGGATACAGAAAGATGCAAAACACAGGGTAAGTTTTCTGTGGGCCACATGTGAAGAGGTGGCCCAGGTGCTATCCCTAAGCATTCTGGGAGTTCCCCCTCTTTTATACCTCCCAGGGTCATCTTACTAAAGCACATGCTACTCTTTTGGTCCAAGACATCCTATGGATAAATAATAATCATAAATTAGAACTAATATAGCACTTTAAGGTTTTCAAAGTGCTTCATACTCATTTTCTTCTTACAACAACCATGGGGAGTAGATGCTTTAATTATCTCCATCTTGTTGTTGTTGTTGTTGTTGTTGAGTTGTTTCAGTCACGTCCAACTCTTTATGACTGTATTTGGGGTTTTCTTAGCAAAGGTGCTGGAGCATTTTGCCATGTCCTTCTCCAGCTCAATTTATAGATAAGGAATTGAAGCAAATAGGGTTAAGTGACTTGTCCAGGGTCACACAGCTAGTAAGTGTCTGACGCTATATTTGAACTCAGGTCCTCCTGATTCCAGACTAGGCATGCTAGCCTCTGTGCCACCTAGCTGACCTAGATCTCCATTATACCAATGAGGAACTTGAAATTGAGAGAAGCTAAATTGTACTAAATCATATAGCCAGTATGAGTTCAAGGTCAAATTTGAACTCAGAGCTTCCTGACTCAAGAGCCAGTGTTCTGTCCATGGTACCATCTACTTGTATGTGTCAGAATTTTCATGACCTACAGAGAGCCTTTATCATGGCCGTCAAAGTCATCTGCAATAGAGCCCCAACTTTTCTTTCCAGGTTTCCCTTTCACTTTAATGTCTTACAATCCTAAATTTTCTTCAAAGCCCAGCTCAAGTCCTGACTTCTGTATGAGTCCTTTCTTGATCTCCACAGATGCTCAGTTGCCTCAAACTTACATGGTGTTTATTTGTGTATATATTATGCTTATAGTTATAGATGAATGTGTTTTATCCTTTGGTTAAATAGGATCTTCTTGAAGGAGGGAATTATCTGAATTATTTGGGCAGGTTGGATTAAATAATCCTTAAGACCCTTTTGAAAACCTCAAATTATATGACTTTATACAATTGGAAAGTTGGGAACAAGGTATTTTTGAGGTGGCCAGTGGACAAGAGATTCATAGCTTAAATATGGATATATTTTGTTTAACATGATGTTAGGGAAACTAAATGGAATTGTCTTACACAGAAGTAGGATTGCTTAACACATGGCTTGTAAGTTTTTCTTTTTAGTATTCATTAATTTTTTTTAAATTGAAAAAAAATTTAATCCTCTCCCTCCCTCCTCATCCTTTCCTACTCATCAAGAAGCAAAGAAATTTGATATCAATTATACATGTGAGATCATGTAAACATATTTCCATATTAGTCTTTTTGCAAAAAAAAAAAAGCAAGAAAAATTTTTAAAAAGAAAAAAGTATACTTCAGTCTTCATTCAGACTCCCTCAGTTCTTTCTCTGGAGGCATTGTTCATCTTAAGTCCTTTAGAATTGTCTTGAATCATCATATTGATCAGAATAGCTAAGTCACTAATAATTGATCATCATACAGTATTATTGATACTGTGTACCATGTTCTCCTGGTTCTGCTCACTTCACTTTGTATCAGGTCATATAAGTCTTCCCATGTTTGTCTGAAACCATCCTGTTCACTATTTTTTAAATAACACAATAATATTCCATCACAAATATATACCATAACTTGTTCAGCCATTCCTCAATGGATGGGTGTCCCCTCAAGTTCCAATTCTTTGATGCCACAAAAAGAACTCCTTTGATATTTTTGTACATATAAGTCCTTTCCTTTTTCTTTGGTCTCTTTGTGATATATATATATATATATATATATATATATATATATATATATATATATATGTAGTAGTAATATTGCTGAGTCAAAGAATATGCACTTTGGGTATAGTTCCAGATTGTTCTCCAGAATGATTGAATCAGCTCATAGCAGTCCAACGATATTGTACTAATATATAAATTTTTGCACATCCCCTCCAACATTTGTTATTTTTCTTTTCTGTCATATTAGCCAATCTGATAGTTGTGAAGTGATACCTTTGAGTTGTTTTAATTTGCTTTTCTCTAATCAATAGTGATTTAGAGCATTTTTTCATATGAGTATAGATAGCTTTCAGTTCTCCTGAACTGAATTAAATATCCTTTGAACTTATCAATTGGGGAATGACTCACATTATTATAAATATGACTCACTTGCTGATATATTTGAGAAATGAGGTCTTTATCAGAGGAATTTGCTCTACATCCCCCCATTTTCCTGTTTTCCTTCTAATCCTGGCTGCATTGGTTTTGTTTGTTCAAAAACTTTTAATTTAATGTAATCAAAATTATCCATTTTACTTCTCATGGTACATGGCTTATGATTAATAAATGTTAATTGGATTTGAATTTGACTAGGTTGAAGGTGGAAGCTAAGGACTAGAGACATGCATTTTGAAATTATGTGTAAGAAGCAGAGAACCCTGAAATTCCTGACCTCTTTTTCCTTCCTCTGATCTAGTTTCCAAATTTTCTCAGTGGCTAGGAGATTGAGAAATATCTCTAGTTACATAAATGGTTGTGATGTATCAGTATTTACCAGTTTCATGGATGGCTCAGCATTCTCTGAAAATTATAACTTTCATAAATTACAGTAAAATGTTGGAGACATCCGATTGACCTTTTTTTGATCCCAGACAGAACTTGCAGTGGCCTGGGGCTTGTGATGAACTTGGGCCACAATTTTACCATTCAATGTATGCCATTTAGTATTCTGCCTGTCTAAGCATCTTATTTTAGATACAACCATATGGAATTTTGATGCCAAGGCTTATCTTAATTCTGAGCTATCTGATGGCACAGTAATTACTACAAAGCCATCAAGTACCACCAAACAATTTGCATCTCCTTAGGGAGTAATTTTCCTTCAGGACAAATAGCAGTTGTCAAAGGACTAAGAATAATTTTGTTTACAAGCACAGATTTAGAAACAACTAAACAAGTTGGAACATGCATTGGAGATGTGACTTTGACTCTCAAGTATCCAGTTTTATAGCATTAAGCTTTCTAGGGGCTTATAATGAAAACAGCAATGCAGCTGTGTTAATGAGCAAAAGAAAACCCAGTCTTGACCCATGCATAGGAACGTACCTTGGGGAAACTTGTTTGTTCTCACTGATCTGGTTACCATAGTACTTAATAGTAGAAAACTAGCCCCCTCTTCTCTGGGGGCATCTAATCTCAGAAAGATTCTCAATTTGAATTCTTTCCCCCTGTTTTTCACAATGCAGCTCTGAAAACATGCTTCATTTGCTTCATTCTTTTGACTGCTGATACCCTCTCAGGGGTATGGTTGCCCTTCTTTATCAAATGAGATACTTCTTTTTTTTCCGATGGAAAATAAAGTATATTGTTCTAAGAAAGCCCTTTCATATGCACTAATGTTGTTCAGCTACTGTCACATTCTTTGTCTCTCTTAAAGTTATCTCAGGACCTTAATAAGCATTATTAAATCATGCATTAATAAATATATCAGGAGATAACAGCAGGAATGTATTGCTGACTCTCCCCACAGTCTCCTATCTTGGAACTGCCATGGGAAAACAAGAAGACAAGCTAGTGCGTACATCTGCCAGGGCAGTAGACTTTTTGATGTGTAAAATGCAAGAGAGAATTCCTATGCATTTTGACATAAAAATCTGTCAGTCTAGGTACCTCCTAGTCATTTAATATTTCATTCGGCCAAGCTGTTTTGGCTTATAACTTTAATTAAAACTCCCCCATGCTGAGAAGCTTTTGCTTCCCCTGGTGACTTCTGCAAGAATTACTGTTTGACAGACTAGTAGCATATCAGCATGGAGATATTGCTGAATATGGCAAGTTTATGTTCTATTTATTTTGAGCACATATTATATAGGTAAACCAGGTCCAATGCAAAAATGACTCTGGCTGATGCAGTGGCTGTACTCAAGATCAGGTCAATGATTCCATGTAGCAAGAGTAGATTCATTAATTTTGGTCAGATTTGTAATTGCTACTGATTAAAAAGCCAAGACAATTCTATGATAATCTTGAAAATGAATGAAATTAATAGACCATTAAGGCTGAAAGTTTTAAAGATAAAGGCTTGATCCAACTCTAGGATATTATCTTTTCTTACTCATCAATACACCCTGCAATGAGCAGAAAAATCTTTTTTTTTCCCTACAGAGATATAACTTCTTAAACTTAACGGTTCAGGAAATTGTGTGTATGCTATCTAGTAAAGATTTTACTGTTTGTTCCTTACCTTCTACAAGATACTCATTGTAAGTTCATGTGATCATTCAATCTAACTAGGTTCCTTCCTTGAAGATTAAAAATGTATGATAATTCAACCGAGTGGGGTATTATTCCAATGAATCCGTGATCTAATCAATGTGGGAAGTCCCTCAAATGATGCTGATTACATCATAGATAACAGCACCATGGATTCCCATGCAGTGCAGTTGAGGTCAGAGTTGGGAGAGCTGGTTCAGGTTTTTGAAAGAATTCACTTAGACCTTCTCTTTAGCCAATGGGAGCTTTAGTGATGCAAAAGTATATGGGCCTGAGATTTAGCAAGGAGCTAAACAAAGGCATTGATATAGGACAAGGACAAGACTTCTATATACAGAAAGCTGTACAGCCTATAGGATGATGATGTAATTTTAGGGTTTCTAATGGGGGCTGGAGATTTAGGGACAAGATGAGTATTGCAAGATAAGGACATAGGAGGAGGAGGATGAATGACACAAGATAAAGGAGACAAGGGAATTCCCTGACCCAGGATGAGGGGGTGGGGATTTTAAAGGAATTTTATGGTCCTAGAAGTTTTGTGTATTTCAAGATAAGGGGAGATGTTAGGGCACCAGGGAATGAGCAACTCAATCCTTAGGGCATCTCTGTACTTTAGGGTGCCTTTAGAGGATAAACCAGGGAAAGGGCAACTTAATCTTTAAGGAACCTTTGCATCTACATCAGTGTAACTCTGCATCTTTCCTGTCTTCCCATAATTCTGCCACATGGGGTCCACCCTGCATACTGGAGCTATGCTTGTGTTATCTTGAAACTATGAAAATAACATATAAGTTGGGCTCCTTCTTGGTAGATGACTGACTCTTCTATTATTATTATTTTTTTTTTGTTCTAGGCAATCAGGGTTAAGTGACTTGCTCATGGTCACACAGCTAGTAGGTATCAAAATTTCTGAGGCTAGATTTGAACTCAGGTCCTCCTGACTCCAGGGCCAGTGCTCTATTCACTGCCCTACCTAGCTGCCCCTATTATTTTTTATTATACATTTCTCAGAGGACATCCTTTATATCTCTTCTCCTGCATATCTCTCAATTATGCCTATTTTAATATGCAGGTCTGGGGAACCTCAAATTGCAAATATTTCTGGTTGCATATTTTATGACTAGTAACATACACACTAGAAGGATATGAGTTGGACCTAGATTTCATTGGCACAGGGGAATCCTGGGGAAGGCAACTCCCCCTATCAAAGTAGGGTTTGAAGCTTAGAATTTCAGAAAGTCACCTAGAGCACTGAGACATTAAGTGACTTGTCAAGGCCATATATGTATCATATGTATGTATGTGTCAGAGGCAGGATCTGAACCTGGCTCTCAAGCCAGTTCTCTACATGCATTATCATATTGCCTCTAAGGCTATAAAGTACAATATTTTAAGACAATCACAAAATACCAGATACTTAATGAATATTAAAAGGCAGTATGTGGTTAGTCTTGTTAAAATTACTGGAGAGAATACTAACAGTGGAGTTAGCCCAATGTTAGAACAATGCACTTAAGACCAGTTTTGCCATTGATGAGAATTTGGAAAGGGAAAGCTGATGGAGTAGAAAAGCCCTGTCCATTATTTTGCTATATAAGGAAGCACATGGTCAAGCAAAGTATTGATGTCTTACAAATGATCACATGTTTCACATCTCTAACTCTAATTACTTCATTTGAACTGAGGATTAAAGTATAGTATGTTGTTTCTCTACTCATCACCAGTGAGAAACTGGAGCCACAGGAGCACCCATTCATAGCATGAATTATTTCTGAACTGCTGGGAAATGTCTGTCACTTTCTGTAATGACTTTTTTAAAAATAATAACTTAGACTGATAAGTAGAAACAGTCTCATTATTATTTACAGCCTATTGCTAATTCACTAAATAAGATATAGACTAGATTTAGGTGTGGTTCTTTTCTAGAAGACATATATTTGTCTCTATGATTCACATACCCACCAGAGCTAGAGTAGACAAAGTAGGAGATGACACTCAGGAGGGAAAACATATTTCTGACCTATCCTTGCTTATACTTCCATGGTCCATAAGGGAAGAGCTAGAAAAGTGAGAATTAAGAATGTCCATACCAGTGATAGTAAGCCAAATACTGTATCTTCAGTCTGTATAACCTTGCTGAGAGTACTAGTTCAGATCTATGGACCTACTAAATGCATAAGTTGAATATTAGTTGTTCTGTGTGGTCCAAATTCCTTTGCCTCTTTGTAGAATGAGTAACTAGGGGAAACAATGCACACTGAACTGCATTTTTTTAAAATTTTTAAACAAATGCTTTATTAACTTCTGTTTTACATCATTCATTTCCACCAGATTTTGAGTTACAATCATTTCCCCCCCGTTATTCCCCTACCCAACCTCCCAGAATAGCAGTCCCGCAAGATATAGCTTCCTCCAATCTGCTCTCTCCCATACCTTCTTCCATACCCCCATCAACTCTTCCATTATAGGAAGGTGAGTCTTTGTGTCCCAATGCCTGCATATCTTATCTCCCTATTACAAGCGAAAGAGTATTAATAATAGTATTTATATATATTTGAAACGTTTAATGGTAAGACCTCGAATTTCAGATCCATTTCCTTCTTCCCTTGTCACCCATTCCCTCTGGGGAGATAAGTAATTCAGTATATGTTGTACATGTCTAGCTATGCAAAACATTATCATAGTAGATATATTGTACAAGGCTGCTTATAATTCCCTCCCACTCATCCCACCCCCACCTGGTCCATTCCCTACATGATCCTGTCCCTTTTCTATAGTGGGTACTTCCAACCTCCCCTCCCCCCAAGGATGCCCTCCCATCCATCATGCCTCCTCTCATCCCCCTTCCCCCTATTCTGCTGCATGTTGAGATATCCCATTTAGTATGTATGTCATTCTCTCCCTGAACCAAATTCAATGTGACTGTGGTTTTGCCTTTTTAGCCTTCCTATTGCAACCCTCCCTTTAGCCCTCCCTTGCAACCACTTCCCCTTGCTTCTTCTACATGGGATAGTTTACCCTACCCTGTCTCTCCCCATCTCCTCTTGCCACTTTCCTCTCTCCCCTCATAATTTCATCCTTTGAGTATTCTCCCTTCCCAACAAATTCAACCTATGCCCTCTATCCATATATAACTGTAACCACATACACACACATTCACATATGTATTCATATGACCACACACCCTTCTTCCATTATTTTCATAGTGAGAGAGATATCATCAGTCACAATTATTGCTTTTCCATATAGGAATGTAAATAGTTCAACTTTGATAAGTTCCTTTTGATTTCTTTTCCCTGATTAACTTCTCAGGCATCTCTTCCTTCTTGTGTCTGGATGTCAAATTTTCTATTCAATTCTGGTTTTTTCCTCAAGAATGCTTGAAAGTCCTCTATTCCACTGAATGACCATATTTTCTCCTGAAACAAAATACTCAGTTTTGCTGGGTAGGTGACCCTTGGGTTCATTCCCATTTCTTTTGCCCTCTAGAATATCATATTCCATGCCCTTTGATCCCTCAGTGTAGAAGCTGCCAGGTCCTGGGCTATTCTGATTGTGTTTCCACAACATTGAAATTGTTTCTTCCTGGCTGCTTGTAGTATTTTCTCCTTGATCTGGGGGTTCTGGAACCTGGCTATAATATTCCTGGGGGTTTTCTTTTTGGGATCTTTTTCAGGAGGTGATCTGTGGATTCTTTCAACCTCTATTTTGCCCTCTGGATCTAAAACATCAGGGCAGTTTTCCTTGAGAATTTCTTGAAGGGTGATTTCTAGGTTCTTTCCTTGATCATGGCTTTCAGGTAGTCCAATAATTTTTAAATTGTCTCTCCTGGATCTTTTTTCCAGGTCAGTAGTTTTTCCCATGAGATATTTCACATTGCCTTCTAATCTTTCATTTGTTTGGATCTGCTTAACAGCATCTTGATTTCTCATAAAGTCATTAGCTTCCATTTGCTCCAGTCTGACTCTGAAGGAATGAATCTCCTCAGTGAACTTTTGAGATTCTTTTTCCATCTGGCAAATTCGACTTTTTAAGGCATTCTTCTCCTCATTGCCCTTTTGGACCTCCTTTGCCATTTGAGTTAGTCTATTTTTTAAGGTGTTGTTTTCCTTAGTCAGGCTGTTGACCCTCATTTCATACTTTTCCTGCATCCTTCTCATTTCTCTTTCCAATTTTCCTCCACTTCTCTTATTTGATTTTTAAAGTCCTTCTTAAGGTCCTCTATGGCCTGCAACCCGCTCATGTTTTCCCCTGGGGCTTTTGGAGCAGGACTTCTGACCTCACAGTCCTTTTCCACTCTATGCCCCCAAAATAGGAGTCTAGGGTTGCATTTTTCTGTTTCCTTTGCCTTGGCATGTTGCCACTTAATTGCTTGACTTTTGGGCTTGTTGCCACACTATGGCTTTAAGGCCAGCTAGAGGAATTTTCATCCCAAATGTGTGGGGGGCAACTTCCGTTTCTGGCAAGCTGTAAACCCACCCACAACTTCCACCCTAGATCACAATCCAGATCCAGGGAGGTTAAAGCAAGAGCGATTACCCCCCAAGACTGATCGCTGGATCTTCCTACAATTTGCAGGCTGGGAGCTGGAGCTGCCTCTGAAAGTTACAAAATGGCACGTGTCCTCAGCGGCTTCTAGCCCCCAGGGGAGGGAGCCGACGCATTCCCTAAATACCGGTCCCAAAGTCCATAGGACACTAACCTTTTACTTTGTCCTAGGCATGTCTATGTTGATAATTCTGGAGTCACCACAGCTCCTGGTGTTCTGGGGTTCCTTCAGCCAGCTGCTGGCCCTGCTGCCCTGGGGCTAAAACCTAGGCTCACACGGACCTGGGCTTGGCTCTGCTCCCTGCGCTCTGCGTGCTGCACACTGCCAGGTCCCAGACAGCTGTGCTGGTCCTTCCTGCAGGGCTGCTGGGCTGTCCTCAGGGGGAGGTTAGCTTCTCTGTGTCGTTCTGTGGGTGCTGGGGCTCAAGAAGTTGTTCAGAGTCCCCTTTTACATAGTTTGGGGGGAATCTGGGGGCAGAGTGGCTTAGAAGAGCTGTTTCTACTCCGCCATCTTGGCTCTGCCCCCTGAACTGCATTTTCTAAAACTCTGGGTTTCTTAGAAGTTTTGGCACTCTATCTGAGAACTGTTTGTGTCTGGGAGAAGCTGGATTATGAAGGTGGGGGGTTAAAAACTCACCAAGAGGGGTTTTGTTCTGCATTGTTTTACTGTCTTTATTGATTTCATGCAAAGCCTAAACATTGCATACCAAAGCATGTTCTGTCTATTTATGTGGGAAGTTCCTCTGAATTTTGCTTCCATTTTCTCTACAAAGTAGAAATAGCCCTTACTTGTAAATGCTGCAACAAAACTGTCTAGCAGGGAATTGATCCACAAGGTAAGTAAGGAGTTGTAGGAGAGGACTTAGTTGTTCTTGATGAAATCAGTTTATCTTCACCAGGTGAACCACATCCTCAGGACCTGAAACAGATGGTAAATGTGGCCATTAAGCCATTTTCAATGATATTTGAAGGACCAGAGGAAATGGGAGAGGTACCACAAGATTGGAAAAGGACAGATTTTGTACTACATTTCAAAAGGGGAGGTGGCAGAAGAGAATAGTCTTCAAATTATAGGCCAGTGAACTCAATTCCATTTAAGAAAATGCTAGAATAAATAAAGAGATGATTGGTGAATATCTAAAAAGGCAAGCAGTGATCACAAAAATGGCTCGATAAAGAACTGTTCATGTGGGTTGGCTAGGGGGCACAGTGAATAGAGCACCAGACTTGGAATCAGGAGGGCCTGAGTTCAAATCCAGCCTCAGACACTTAATACAAAACTATCTTTGTGACTTTGAGCAAATCATATAACCCCAATTGCCCTACTTTCCCCCCTCCAAACAGTGGTAAAAAAAAAAAAAACAGGTCATATTAAGATAACCTTTAAAAAAAAGGATTCCCCAAACTTATAGATGAGAGAGGAATACTGTGGATACAGGTTACTTTGATTTTAGGAAAACTTTTAAAAAAATATATTAAACCATTCTTGGGGAAACCATAAAGAGATTGATTAAATGATATATCCCAAACTGGCTGGATGGTCAGATTCAAAGAGTAGTGGTTAATGGTTTGATGTTGGTATAGCAGGAGATGTCTCATGGAAAACCCTAGGAGTCTATGCTTGATCCTATGTTGTTTAACATTTTTAACAATTACTTGGACAAAAGCAGAGAGGATACACATTTTCAGATAAAACAAAGCTAGGAGGGGTAGCCAACATTCTGGTTGACAGGATCCAAAAGAATCTTGACAGCCTAGAGCATTTGACTGAATTTAAAAAGATGAAATTCAATGGGAATACTGAAATACAGAAGGCAGAGTTTTGCAGTATAATAGGGATTCAGATGATTTTGATTTGGTAAATCCACCCAATTAAATGAATAATGATTAAACCTTATTTTGAATTCATTTGAATTGAATTGAGTCTCCCCCTTTCACCTCCAAGTTCACAACTTTACATTTATTTACATTCAATTTCATCTTACTGCACTCAAGTCAAGGTCTTACTTTGCCAAGATCTTTTTGAGTCCCTGTTCTGAAGGCAGCTAGTGGTGCTGTGGATAAAGTGCCAAATTTAGAATCAGGAAAAGCCAAGTTCAGGTCTAGCCTTAGACATTTTGTAGCTGGGTGAACCCCAGCAAGTCACTTTATGTTTGGTCCAATTTTCTCAACCAGTAAAATGCAGATAATAATAGCACCTATCTCTCAAAGTTCTTGTGAGAATCATATATTTGGAAAAAATATTGTCATAGTATTTGGGATATTTTTGTTTTGTTTAGTTTTTTCAGTGGTATTCCACTCTTTTTTGACCCCATTTGGGGTTTTCTTGGCAAAGATACTGGAGTGGTTTGCCATTTCCTTCTTGTAATGATAATGCAATATTGACAACACCCACAGTGGTTGTGAATATGCTGGTATAGTTGTGAATCACAAAGTGTAACAGACTCTCCACATGGAGGGCAGAACCAAAGCCTTTATTCAAACACCAGAAAACCGAGGCCCAGAACCAGAAAGCCAAAGTCATTACAGTAGCCATGAAGTTGGTACACATAGTTAATGCAGTGAACACCCACATTCCCAAGCCTTCACAACAGAACAGGATCCCTCAAGCAGGGATCCTCCTCTTTCACTCACAGTAGCTCCTCAGCGTGGTTCTTGGAAGTTCTCAACAGAAATTCCCAAAGGAAAGGTCTCAGCAGAAGAAAGGTCTCAGAAAAAGAAAGGTCTCAGCAGAAACTCCAGCTTACCCCAGGAAATTCTGCCATTCTCAGCTGGGGCTTTTCCACATACACACACACACACACACACACACACACACACACACACACACACACGACCCAGTACTCTATATACTACCAAGTACCTGGTATATAGTAGGTGACATATAAATGCTTATTTTCTTCTCCTCCATTCCATCATCCAATGTGTAACTTCCCCCTCTCAGCTTTGTATTAATAATGCCTTTATGCATGGAAATATTTAAAATGTCAAACAACACAGGGTCGAGTGGCAATGGGGGAACACTCTACTAGAGAGCTATTCAAGCATCAAACTTTCAATGCCTGTTCTTTGGAATCAGTGAAATGAAATAGGAAGACATTACTGTAGAGTATTAGCCATGTGGATGGATGGGAGAAGGAATTGGATTTGGGAGACAGTGTTCTCTTTTTCAGAGAAAAAGGAGAAAAAGAAAAAAACAGGAAAGAAAAAGAAAAAAAGAAAGAAAAGTGGAATTAACCCTACCTTCTACCTCCAACCAGGCCAAGAAGCAGATACTTCCCTTTTTTGAACCTCCTTTTTACAAAATATAGCTAAAAAAAAGAAAAAAATACACTTTGAAGTCCTGAGCGTCTGAGCACATTCTGAACTCTCATACTCTTGATAGTTTTCAGATCATGCCACACTTCTGCATTCTCCCTTTTGGACCAAACTTTGGTTTCATCTTCTGTACAGTAATGATTTCCCTGTGCATCCACATTGATCTCTTTAAACAACATTCCTTTTGCTTGCACATCTGACGTATTACTCATTGTTTTCCATTATTTCATTCTTAAGCGTTTTCCAGCTTGGGAAGGAGGATGTCCCAGGCACACAGGTCTGCAGGAATTTCAATATTGGGGGCCTAGGCCTCACTTACAAAAGAGAGAAAATGGAATTAACAACTCCACACTGGGCCAGGAAAGATAATTGTAAGCTGACCTGCTCTACCCCCTGGCTTAGGAACTCTATTCCTAGACCCGGGCTCATTCTGTACCAGGAACTACTAGAACATTTGACTCTCTGTTACAATGGCTGCTGCCACCACCTCACCACTTCCCTGACACATAGTGCATATGAAGAAAGTGAGAGAAAATGAAGTTTGTAAAACATTAAAGTCCCACTATATATAGTCTGTATTTCACTATCTTCTTTGTGAGAGACAGATCAATTGTACTTTCCAGTCTTTGGGAGTGGCCTTCCACTCCCAACTTGGGGTCTGAGTTTGATGAGAGTTCTTCATATCTAACCCCAAAACAGAAGCCCTACAATGATCTCCAGCTATCTTCATACCATGCCCCGGAGTGTTCTTTTTCCCCCTCCTCCACAAAACTTTCATCAGGAATGCTTAGAGAGCCTATATTTCATTAAAAGTCCATTTCCCAGGGTGGCTAGGTGGTGCAGTGAGTAGGGCGTCGGCCCTGGAGTCAGAAGGATCTGAGTTCGGATCCGGCCTCAGACACTTAACACACACACAAAACAAAAACCTAGCCGTGTGACCTTGGGCAAGTTACTTAACCCCAATTGCCCTCCAAAAGCCAAAAAAAAAAAAGTCCATTTCCCCCAAATGTTATTAAACTCAGTTTTGCTGGGTAAGTTAATCTTAGTTGCAAGTTTTCCTTCTGCAAAATGGTATTCCAAGAACAGTGCTCCCTCCCTTTGTGTGGGTGTAGAGGCTGCTAAAACTTTATGTGATTCTGTCTGTGACCTCCTTATTACTTGAATTCCTGGCTGCTTGCAGTATTTTGCCTTTGTCTTGGAATCTCTGGATTTTGCCTATAATGTTCTTGGGAGTTTTCAGTTTTGGGTATCTTTCAGGAGGTGACCAGTGGATTCTTTTTAATTTCCACTTTTCCCTCTGGTTTCAAGAAATCTGAGCAGTTTTCTTTTTGATTTTTTGAAGTATTTCTAGGCTAATTTTTTGGTCATAAATTTTGGATATTCCAGTAATTTTTTTTTTTTTTGGTCTTTGTGGAGGGGGAAGGCAGGGCAATTGGGGTTAAGTGACTTACCTAAGGTCACACAGCTAGTGTTAAGTGTCTGAGGCTGCATTTGAACTCAGGTCTTCTTAACCCAGTGCTCTATTCACTGAGCCACCTAGTTGTCTCTACTCCAGCAATTCTTGAGTTATCTTTCTTTGATCTATTTTCAACATCAATTGTTTTTGTTACAAAATATCTTATCTTTTCCTCTATTTTTAATTTTTTTTTCAATATTTTTTTGTTTTTTGTTGAGGAGGTAAGATATGGAGAATTAAAATGCATTTAAAAACAAAAAAGGGCTGTTAAAGGACTAATTCCTACCAGTGAAAATCAAATAAATGAAGTTTGAGGGTTTTTTCAAATTTATTTATTTATTTTTAGTTTTCAATATTCAGTTCCACAAGATTTTGAGTTACAAATTTTTCTCCCTGTCTTTCCCCTACCCCCACCCCAAAATAGCTAGCCTACTGAATACCCCTTTGCCAATCTGTTCTCTCTTATATATATATATTTCTTTTTAAAACTTTGAGTTCCAGATTTTTCCCCCTTTTCCCTCCTCACCCACCCCCATTGGGAAGATAAGCAATTCAATATAGGATATACATGTGTAGTTACTCACATCATTTCCATAGTAGTTATATTTTGAAAGACTAATATATTTCCCTCCATCCTATCCTGCCCCCACTTATTCTATTTTCTCCTTTGACCCTATCCCTTTTCAAAAATGTTTGCTTCTAACTACCATCTCCCCCAATATGCCCTCCTTTCTGTCATCCCCCCTCTTATCCCCTTCCCCCCTATTTTCCTGTAGGGTAAGATACCCAATTGAGTGTGTATGTTATTCCCTCCTGAAGCCAAATTCAATGAGAATAAGGTTGTTCCATTTCCTTTCACCTTCCTGCACTTTCCCTCCATTGTAAGTTTTCTCTTGCCTCTCTTATATGAGATAATTTACCCTAATCTATCTCTCCCTTTCTCCTTCTCCCAATAAATTCCTCTCTCACCTCTTGATTTTATTTTTTAGATATGATCTCATCATATTCAACTCGTCCTGTACCTGCTGTCTATCTATACATGTACATACATATGCATACCCTCACATATACACACCTACACCTTCATATATATATATATATATACATATTCCCTTCAACTGAACTCATACTGAGAAAAGTCTTATGAGTTAAAATTATTGTTTTTCCATGTAGGAATATAAATAGTTCAACCTTCATAAGTTCCTTATGATTTCTTTTCCCTGTTTACCTTCTCATGCTTCTCTTGCTTCTTGTATTTGAAAGTCAAATTTTCTGTTCAGCTCTGTTTTTTTCATCAAGAATGCTTGAAAATCCTGTATTTCATTGAATTTTCCCCTGAAGCATTATACTCAGTTTTGCAGGGTAGGTGATTCTTGGTTTAATTCTTGATTTAATCCTAGTTCCCTTGATGTCTGGAATATCGTATAACAAGCCCTTTTGATCCCTTAGTATAGAAGCTGCTATGTCTTGTGTTATCCTGATTGTGTTTCCACAATACTCGTATTGTTTCTTCCTGAATGCTTGTAGCATTTTCTCCTTGACCTGGGAACTCTGGAATTTGGCTATAATGAAGTTTGAGTTTGAAACTCTTTTCATAATGCCAAAAAAAATGATGGTAACGACACAATGAAAGGTAAGCTTATTGATCTGGCCAATAACCAGAAATTCAGAATCAGTTTCCAGTCAATGAACTTACTTGCTCTTGGGAAAGCATAATATCTTACTAAACATGCTTACAAGGCTTTGATTCTGTCTATAACAACTTATCTCTATGAATCAGGATTCTCAGTCCTGTTCTCAATCAAATCCCAAACAAGAAACAAATTGGAGGCTGAATATGATATGCAAGTTTTTCTTTCAAAAATTAAATCAAGAATAAAACTGTTGGTAAACAAGAAACGGAATCAAGGGTCTCATTAATTTATTGGACTATGCTTTGGTGGACATTCAACAACTTTTTGATAATTTAAAATATAATATACCATATGAAGTTTTCATTGTAAAAAAATTCTTGTTTTTTATGGAGTTATCAGTTTCTACTTTGTCAGTTTTAATTTTCAGGGAATATTTCCCCCTTAGGAATGGTTTTGTTGTTCTTGTTCCAAATCATTACTCCTCTTTCCAAATCTTTCTTCCACAGCTCTCATGTATTTTCCTTTTTCACATTTTTTCCCCTCTAGTGCTCTCATTTATTAAAAAATAAGTTTTTATGTCTTGTTTTTCACTATAATTTCCTCTGTTTCAAAGCTCTCGCCCCTCTGAAAACCATTCCATGTAAAAATAATACTTTTAAACACACACCCAAGGAAAAATTCAGTGCAACTGACCAATACATTGAAAAAGTATGAAAATGTGTGTAATGCATAACATCTGTGGACCTCCTACTTATACAAAGGAGTAGAATAGGAGCATCCTCTAAAATATCTTCTTTTGAGGAATTTTTTTATGATTTTGCAATATTAACTTTTTTCTACTATATATATGATTCTTTCCATTTACCTTGTAGTATTTTTATACATTGTTTTCTTGGCTTTTCTTACTTCACTATGGATCAGTTCATGTAGATCTTCATTCTTGTCTGCATTTATCAAATTCGTGATTCTTTACAGTATAGTAACTTTTATGTCCCACAATTTGTTTAGCCATTCCCCAATCAATGGGCATTAACTTTGTTTCCAATTCTTTGATATCACAAAAAGTGCTATTACAAATATTTTGGTATATACAGGGACTTTCTTCTTATGAATGGTCTCTGTGGGATATAGGCCAGTAATGGAATTTCTAGTTCAAAATTTATGGACTTCTTGGTCACTTTATATGCATAATTCCAAATTGCTTTCCAAAATGGTTGTATCAATTCACCACTCCATCAAAAATGCACCAGTGTGAGTATCTTCCCACAACCCCTCCAACATTGACTATTGCTAACTTTTGTCATATTTATTCTTTTTCAAGATATAAAGTGAAAATTCAAGGTTGTTTTTATTTGCATATCATTTGGTTTTTTAAATTACTTTTTAACTCTAAAAATATCAAACTATTGTTTCATCCTTTTCAGGAATACTATTTGGACTTGTTCTCAAACTGTATTTTTCTTTGATGCTTTTTATGGATATTTTGGAGTCATTCTCTTTTATGTTTGTATCCTGTCACAATAATCACTTTACAGTGGAATTTCTTTTTTGTTTGCCCTTTTTTCCAGCTTACTTTCTGACTTAGATTTCATGTTAGGCTAAACACACTCTGGGGGAGGGAATGTTTCAGTTGAGCTTTCTTTTTCTATTAGGGTGGGTCTTTCTGGTGTTTTCTTGGGATATTGAGTATTGCATTATTCCAGGATATCAAGGTCAGATCATGATGAGGACTTGAAAGTTTTCTGAGCACACTGGACTTAAACTAAGACATTTTCTAGAGGCAGCTAAGTCTGGTAGTGGATATAGGGTACTTGACCTTGAATAAAGAAGACCTGATTCAAATGTGACCTCAGATACTTACTAGTTTGTTTGTATGTTTTTTTTTTTCCCTTGGGCAAGTCATTTAATCTCTATTTTACTTATTTTTTCAACTGTAAAATGGGTATAATAACACTTAGGCTTGTTACGAGGATCAAAAGAGATAATATTTGTAAAAATGTTTAGCACAGGGCCTGATACATAGTAGACATTACATAAATGGTAGAAATTATTATTATTAATAGTAGTGATGATCATCATCATCTTTGTGAAGGATGTATGGCAGAGAACTCAGCTATTTTTTCTAGCTATTCTACCATCTTAGCTCCACATCTCCCATTTACCAAGTTCTTTCTCTAGCTCTGGGAACAGTAATCAGATCAAAGCTACCATTCCTGGAAATGATATGTAAATCAATTGCCCCATATGTTCACTCTCCATCCCTGGGATTTTTCAGACCAGGACATTCCCTCCTACCACTCCATTGTATGTGCTGTTTTCCCAAAGAGAATGAAAACTTTTTGAGGTCAAAGGAGGGCAAGAGCAGTCTTAATATTTGTATTTGTACTGGTAGTCATTAGCACAATGTCTGGCACATAGTAAGTCTTTAATAAATGCATTTTCATTCATTCATTTCCCTGGGATTGACTTTCTCCATAGCATTATAATCTGTGAGATTTCTCCCTATCCTTTTTCTGAACTCATTGAAATCTGCTCATACCATAACTAGGTGGTACAGATTCCCAACCCTTATCCATTAGTTATAAAATTCAAGGCTCATTTCCTTCCCAAAATGATAACATTTCTACTTCAGCTAGCCATTCTTCCTTTTGGTTAAGAGTCAGATCCATAAGCTCCTCTAAATGGTTCCTTAATTTTTCAAAGATGAAATGAGCACCAAAACAAGTCAAGAAATGTTGAAATCCTTTTTTTTTTTTTTTGGACTGAGAAAAGCTCTATGAGATAGTTGCACAAATGGTGTTCCCTACCATTCTTATGCCTCTGTGTTAGACTAGTGAGTTATTTTCTGAACTCCTCATTCCTTTTCCCTTTTTGTCTAGATGTTCTAGATATATTCCAGTGATAGTATCACCCTATTTTTGCCTCCTTTAATCTTTACCCAGATGGGCTCCACCATGCTCTTAATTCTTCTGGTTCTTAAGTTTCCTCACATGAATAAATCTCCTTTATCCACAGTAAAATGACCTCTCTACTACCACTCATTTTATTTGTCATATTCCACTGAAATAAAGCATTCCCTTTCAGAGACATTTTCCCATTACATATTTCATTTTTACAAGTCTCATACTACTTGATGAGGTCAGATTTACCTCCTTGAATTAGGGACTCTAGATGACAATGACAATTACCCCTACTTTGTGTATAAGACATCTCTTTCAGTGGAGGATTCTTTGTCTGGTGCCATGGGTCAGTTGAAACCAGAAGATTCAGGTAAACAATTTCTTTTTAAGCAAAGGTATAAGTAAGTACAACCTCCTTTCATCTTTCATCAAGATGGGCTCGATGACTCCTAGGCAAAAGATCACTAATTACTTTACAAATATCTCATTTGATCCTTACAACAACCCTGTGAAACAGATGTTACTATCTCTATTTTACAGTCAAGGAAGCTCAGGCAAAGATTAATTACCTTGGCCTGGGGTACATAGCTAATGATCATCTGAAGTCAAATTTGAACTCAGGGCTTCCTGACTCAAGGTCCAGCATTCTATGCATTGTACCACTTTGTTATTGGTGTTTGATCATAGACTTAATCTTAAATCTTTGCCACAAATATTTCCATGTCAATCTAGATGTCCTACCAATAATATGACTTGTTTGAATAGGTGAGGGTTATGAAATATAGTTTAAAGATAGCACTCATACAAGGAGGAAGACTTGAAAGCAAAGCTGAGAGATAACACATTTAATTAGGTTTATGCAGTGTGTAGTGAAATGGGAATGGAGAGAGAGCTCCATATAAATTCATGTGTATTCTTCAAGCTGAAACTGGGAAATGCCTCCTGCAAAAGGTGAGAATTGGGCTAAGAGAAGCCAAGATACAGGGGCAAGTAGGGAGAGCATTCAGTTTTGGGAGATAGCCAGTGAAAAAGCATGGAATAAAGAAATGGAGTATCATTTACTAGGAGTGGGAAGGACAATGTCTCTGTATGATACATGGAGGGTAGTAAAGTATAAAAACAAACAAAAAACCTACCTCAAAACTAGAAACCCAGGAAAGAGACAAGTTGTGAAGCATTTAACATAAAGAAGAATCATACTGTCTGAAAAGCCATGTTCAATAGGTATCCTCTCCTTATCTCTACCTCATAGACTCCCTGTCTTCAAAACCCAGCTCAGTCACTACTTTCTTCATGAAACCTTTCCTTGATCCTCTCAAATGCTTGCTTCTTCCCTCCCTAACCACCTTGTATTCAATTACCAAACAAATTACGAATAAATAAAATAAATTACAAATAAATACTTGCAATTATTCTCTTTATATTTATTCTGTAAATACATATATACTTGTCTCTTCTGTTAGAATGTCAATTCCTTGAGAGAAGAGATTGGGGTTTTTTCCTCGGAATTTGTTTCCCTAGTGCCTACCATGGTTTTGGGCACATAGTAGGTGCTTAATAAATGCTTGTTGATTTATCAAGATAGAATAAATACTAATGAAATCACAGAAACAGAATCATATAAGTATCCTTCATCTGTAGGCAATTAACATAAGATATTCATATTAGCTGGGGCATTGTTTTCTCTCATTTCTTTGGATTTTTTGTTTCTCTCTTCATGGATGATCTGCAGGTTAGCAAAGTTGCACTTCCAGGGGATAGAGGAAAAAAAACAAAACAAAACAAAACAACAGCTAAGGATGGTATCTAGGGGTGGAAGGGCTAGATTCGTTTATTCTCTGAACTGCCTATTGGGGCTGCCAATGAAGGAAGCTAATAGAAAAGGTACAAGGGAACTAGCAAGTATAAACTGTTAAATTGGTGCTTAATAAAGATAATCATGGACTAATCGAGAAATAATCACTATCTCAAGCCTTCCAAGTACACGGCACTCTAACTTTCCTTTCTACCTTGTGCCGTCCTTTGCTCTCATCTTAAGTCTTCCACTTGTCAGTGATCCAATCCTCTTTCAAATGAGTAACATAATAATAGCGACAAATAAGCAGTCAGGCATGCAATGCTATATAAATTGGGTTTGTTAGAAATTAGGGCTCTTAATTATAAAAGTAAGGAGATTGTTCCTTCTCTATTGAGTAGTATATTTGCCTGAAGTAGATCTGAGCCCAGCATTACTAGAAATTTATAGTAAGTTCACAGTACCATAGAATTTTGTAGTTGGATGGTACCTTCTATAAACTCTCCCTTCTGAGTCTTTGCACAGACTGTCCTCTTATCTTAGAATGAACCCTATTGTTTGCCTCAACCTCTAAGAATTGATCACCTTTTTCAAAATTTAGATCATGTAGATCATCCATTTCTGATCACCTCAGCTTTTAATTCAGTTTTTAATCTAAAGTTATTTTTTTATTTACTAATTTGTATACATGTTATTTCTTCCTAGGAAAATGCATGTGACTTTCTCGAGGATGGGGGTTAATTTTGTTTTTGTATCTCCAATTCCTAGCATAGTCCCAGGGATATAGTAGGCACTTAATCAATGTTAGTTAAATGAATGGATGAATCAAAATTAACCAGTGTCTGAATAAGGATCCCCTCTATTACACCACTAAAAATGATATATCCAGTCAGACCTCTAGTGACTAGGAACCTACTCCATCTCAAGAGAATCCATTTTACTTAGGGATAAATTTAATCCTTAAGAAATATTTCATTTGGGGGAAGGTAGGTGGTGCAGTGAGTAGAGCACCAGCCCTGGAGTCAGGAGGATCTGAGTTCAAATTTGGCCTAAGACACTTGACACTTAACTAGCTGTGTGACCTTGGACAAGTCACACAACCCCAATTTCCCTGCCTTCACCCCTCCAAAAAGACCAAAAAAAGAGAAGTGTTTCCTTGGCATACCTTAACTGAATTACAAAAAGACATGGATGACATCCCAATAAAAAAAGAAAACTCCAATGTCCCTCTTTCAGACCTGGACAACCCTAAGGACAATCCTGATGAACCTAAACATGGGAATAAATATAGAAATGAATAAACTTGGAGGAATTAGAGCTAAAAGTTTCACAGCATTTTCTGAATGGAATCTCTAAAGGATATACATATTTCTCATTATTACATAGTGCTTTCCTAAAAAAATAAACCATATAATATAGCTCAGAGAAATTGTAAGTTATTATTCAAAGCAAAGATACTACATAAATATTTAATAAAAATACTTATCAGATCAGAGAATGTAATCAACCAAGAGATCTAAATAGAGATTTTAAAATGAAATCCCAAACAATAAGTGGCTCAAGAATAAATCATAGAAACAATGACTAAGTATGTCAAAGATAATTATAATAATGAGGCAATATAGGAAATAGCAAATCTGGGATGCAGTATACAGAGAAGAAAGTCTATGTCTAAAACATGTATCAAAATGGAAAAAGAAAATATTAATGAACTGAATATAATTTTTAAAATTAGACTTTCAGGAAAAAAGCACAAAAGAAGAAATCTTGAAAATTAAGGAATAGATAAATTGGAAAACCAAAAGACCATAGAGTAACTAAAAAGAAAAGTTGATTTTTTCAAAAGGCTTGCAAAATTGATAACTATTGAAACTATTCTGATTAAACGAGGAGAAAAACACAATTAGCAAAATTAAAAATTAATTGAACATAAAACACAACAAAGAAGAGATGCAAAAAATTATTACATAGGATTACAGGAGAATGCTATTAAACATTTAAAGAACAGTTAGTACTTAGACTATACAAATTAAGTAATCTACTATGAACCATTATATGTGAACAAAACTGAAAATTCAAAAGAAATAATTTTCTATACCACTATAAAATAGCCACATTAATAGAATAGTAAATAGGGAACTTGTGCAATCCAATCTGGAAAAAGGTAATTGAACTATATGTGAAGGCATTATCAAAGAGGAGGAAAACTTGATGGAGATGAAGCTACAAAAGAATTCTATCAAACATTTAAAGAACAGTCAATACCTACACTTTACAAATTAAGTAATCTTTTATCATTACAACTTTCCCTTTATCACCCCTAAACAGTTCTTTGTCCTAACCATGACCTCCAGTCCCTCCATTCCTCAACTCTTTCCCAGGTCATCACCTCTGCAGTGGGTAAACTCTCCTTCATTCTGTATTTCAATCTCTTGATTAATCAATTCCAGTCTACACTGTCCCTTACATTTAATCCCTTGCCTCACATTTAATCCAATGCTGGATTATGCTTTGCCAAGTACCATCTTTGAATCCCTTCACCAGCCACTGGCTTTATTCCTATTCACATGCTGTTGAACAAAGCTGGAGAAAATCACAAAACTACGTTTTACTAGTCTACAGCGAATTTATGTTATATAATCTCAATTGGGATCTGTAGGCAGGAAGGCTACACTTCTCTAATTGATTCACTCTCCCACTCACCACACTGGCTATTTAGAGTCTCCTCCTCCCTCCTCTACCCTCCCATGACACTCCTTCCCCCACACCCTTTCTACTGAGAACCTTGCCTCATGCTCCACTGAAAAAAAAATGAGGTATTATCTGAGAGCACTTCATTTTCTCTTTGTCCTCATCTCACATTACTCAGTTGTCCTCCCTGTTCTCCCCTCCTTTACCACTGGGTCACTTGAAGTGGTGGCCCTTCTTATGGAGGCAAATCCATCTACATACACTCTTGATCCCTATCCATCCTGTCATCTCTAGCAGATTGTCCCTCTTTCATCCTCACTCCCTCGTGAATCTTAAATGTTCCTAGCTACTGGCTGCCTCCCTGCTGCCTACAAATGTGCTCTGCCCTGTTCATGTCTCCTCATTCTCAAAAACTCTTTTCTAGATCCCTGCTAGTTATTATGTTATGTCTCTCCTTCCTTTTGAGACTCAGCTCCTTAAAAAAAAAGGTTCTATAGTTAATTGCTCCCATTTTCTCTGTCCTTACTCTCTTCTGAACTTTCTATTGGTAACCTAATCATTCAGTTGAAACTACTCTCTCCAATGTTATCAACAATTCCTTACTTGCCAGATCTAAAGGCCTTCTCTCATCCTTCTTCACCTATCATTTTCACCTGGATATTTCTCTCTCTCTCTCTCTCTCTCTCTCTCTCTCTCTCTCTCTCTCTCTCTCTCTCTCTCCCTCTCTGTCTCTCTCTCTCATATCTCTGTCTCTCTTTCTGTCTGTCTCTCATCTATCTCTGTCAGTCTCTCTCTCTGTCTAGTTCTCCTACTTCCTCCTCCTCCTTCTCCTCTTCCTCCTCCTCTTTTTCCTTTCTCCTGGTTTACTTCTTACCTGTTTGACCATGACCATACCTTCTTGGTTTTCTTCCCTGGATCTTTCTCTAGGTCACAACTACTAACTATGGGCTCTGTCTTTGGCCTTCTTCTCTTTTCCCTCTTTACTGTCTCACTGAGTGATCTTACCCACCCCCATGAGTTTGATTATCATTACACAGTTAGTTCTCCACTGTATTTAATCCAGTCCTAACCTCTGTCCTAACATCAAGTTTCATATTACCATCTGCCTTTGTACTTCTTAAAATGAATATTCCTGTAGATATTTCAGCATGTCCAAAATAGAACTCATCTTTCCCCAAAAGTTTTCATTTTCTGAACTTCCCTATTACTCTTTTTTTTTTTTTTTTAAGCAATTGGGGTTAAGTAACTTGCTCAAGGTTACACGGCTAATCATTATTTATGTGTGGGTGCTCATTTTCTGAGGCCGGATCTGATCTCGGGTCATCCCAACTCTGAGGCCGGCACTCTTACTCACTGCGCCACCTAGCCGCCCCTTTAGGGCAATTGGGGTTAAGTAACTTGCCCAAGGTTACACGGCTAGGTTTTTGTTTGTGTGGATTAAGTGTCGGAGGCCGGTTCCGAACTCAGGTCCTTCTGATTCCAGGGCCGGCGCTCTATTCACTGTGCCACCTAGCCACCCCTTCCTTATTACTCTTAAGGGCATCTCTGTCTTTCTAGAAATCATGGTCCAGTGCCATCATCCACTTCACATATGCACTCACCTCATATATCCAATCGGTAGCCAAGTCTCATCATAACCACCTTTCAGGATATATTTTACATGTGTCCTCTTCTCTCTACTCACACAACAAGCACTTTGGTGGAGCCTCTAACACCTCGTCGGAACTATTCTAATAGTATTGTTGGTTTTCCTGCCCTAGGACTTTACCTACTCCAGTTCAACCTGCACTCAGCTGCCAAAATAATCTTTCTAATATGCAGGCCTCAAGATGTCACACAAAAATAAACACACACACACACACACACACACACACACACATACCATTCAAGAAACTCTAATGTCTTTTATTATTGCACCAAAGATAAAAATATGAAATGTTATTTGGCATTTATTACTCTCAGTAACTTGGCCCCTACCTTTCATAGTTTTCTATGTTCAATAATTTCTGAGTCTGGCTTATCTATTATTCTCCATTTAATCGCCTACAAAATATTTTCAGTGATTCCTAATGTATGCTATAGTATGAGATATGGTAATGCTAGGTCCTCTTCATTAATACTTTTTTTTCACATTTTCCCTTAGATTTCTTGACCTTTTTGTATCCCCAGTTGTATTTTATAAGTATTTTGCTTAGTTCTTTAAAGAATCCTCTCAATAGCTGCTTCAATATGTGGATTAATTTTTGTAGTATCATCATCTTAATTATTATTTATATTTATTACTGCTTTTTGCAAAGATTATTTATGCATGCCAACTTGAATAATAAGATCTCCGATTATGTTAGCCTTTTTCAATTTCTATAGAGTTTTGTAGTTGTATTAATATATCCTGAATATATTGATATTCCCAGATATTTATAGTCACTTTAAATGGATCATTTTTTATGTACGATGCTGGATTTTTTAATAATATACAGAAAGACTATTGTATAGATTTATTTTATATCCCACTGTTGTAGTGGTTACTAATTATTTTGATTATTTGTTTTCAATGAATCTCTTAGATACTCTAAGAAAACAATCTTAACTATAAATTCTATTTATTAATAAATTATTTCTTATAATTTTGTTCCATCTTTGCCTGTGGTCATCTTAATTTCACTTTCTTAACTTATTGCTATAGGAGCATTTCTAAAACCATATGACATAATGGTAATGATGTACTTCCTTGTTTTATTATTGTTCATATTGGAAAGGCTACAAATATTTCTCTCATAAATGGCATTAGTTTTAGGTGTTAGATGAACTACTATTGATTTTATTAAGGAAATGAATAATTATTCTATGCACTTTAGTGTTTTTGACATAAATGAATTCTGTATTTTACCATTGGATATTCTATTATTTTCATTTTTAATGTAGTCTATTTGTAATTTTCCTAATGTTGAACCATCTTTGATTTCCTGGCACAGATCCAAGCTGATCATGATGAATAGTTGTTTTAAGTTGTCCCACCCAGGTAGCCTCTTTGATTGTGTTCTATTGAATATTTCAATCAATATTTATTAGTAATGTTGAGCTATTGTTTTCATACTCTGCTTAATCTATCCCTGGCTTGAGTTTCAAGGCTATTTTTTTATTACATAGGAGGAGTTTAACAAAGTATTTTTTGCCTCTAAGTTTGCAGACAATTTATGTAGCATAAGAATTAATTTTCTTTGAATGTTTGATAGAAATGATTTGTAAGTTCATATGATGCTGGTATTGTTGTTTTTTCTTAAATTTGGTAAGTAAATATATGACTTTTTCATTTTATGTTCTGAAGTTAGTTACATTCCCTATTGCTTATTCTGGTAATAGGTAAATTTCATATTTTTGTAAAAACTCCTCAGTTCCATTTCTGATTTCAATTATATTGGCATATAACAGAATATTATATTTTTGACAATTTCATTTATCTTCACTTCATCTTTTGCAAATTCCTCATTTTCATTTTTAATTTTGGTAAGTTAGTTCCCCCTGCTTGCTTCATAGTTTGATTAGTCTTTCCAAAAAGTAGCTTTTAGTTTTATCTACCAATCTCATAGTTTTTGTTGTCAATTTTATCTTTTCATTGATTTTCAGAATTTCTTAATTTGAAGTGGGTGGTCAATTTTTTTGCTTTTTTTGGTGAGGGGTGGGGGGAGGCTTTGTTTTCTTTTGTTTCAAGTAGCATGCTAAATTCTCTGAGGTTTTCTTTTATTAAATAAAATGTTTTAGAGATAAAAAAAAATTCCTCCAAAGACTTCTTTGGCTGCATCCCCAAAGTGTTGGGTATGTTGTCTTGTTGCTATAAATTTCTTTATTGTCTATGTGCTTATTTTAGTTTTGTATGGTGCCTTTACCAACATTGATCATGTGGTAGAACATGGAAAAACTCATAGAAATAAAAATATAGAAATATTAAACATACAAACTCCAGGCCAAAACACAGGAACAGCTGAGGTCAATAAGGAAAGGATTAGAGAGCAAAGAGTTGCCACATTGAATTCTTAGATCTTGACTTTTTATTTTCCCCCTGGGAAAGCAGGACAAGTGGAGCTAAGTGATTTGCCCCAGTTCACACGGCTAGTGTTAAGTGTCTGAGGCTGAATTTGAACGATGGGTCCTCATGACTCCAAGGCCAGGGCTCTATTCATTGTGGCACCCAGCTGCTCCTTCACCTTGACTTTCAAAAGAGAATCTAGGAAGCCTGATTAAGAATAACTTCTTATACCCTTCCATGATCTTGGTCTGTGGCTTCAAGGTAGAGATCATGTCCCTGGATATAGTGGTTGGGCCAGCAATGTTGTTCTTCTGTCCTGTGTTTTCCCATAGACCTGGGTGGGGCAGACATCCTGAGACAACAGTGGCCTCTGTACCCTGTTTCCCACCATGGTTCTAGAGTGGGATCCTGAACCCACCCCAGGCCCTGGCCTTTCCAACAATCTTGAAGGAGGGTGCTCGTCTAACATTCTATCCCCTTCCACAGTCTTAGGTGGGGCCATTGGACTTGAATTATAAAGGTCTCTATGGGTCTGCCCCCACCCAAGTTCTTAAGTAAGATACTGAGAATGTCTAGATCCTACTCCTTCTGTCTTTCATATTCCTGGACAGTTTGTACCATATGGAGTCTCCTTGATGGAGGATACTGAAGAGGAGTTTCAATCTGTGCACACCCTATTGTCTCAATGATGGGTGGGGGTATGAGAGGGAAGATTAGGCTATTGGCTCAGATTTGTAATTCACAGCCAATTCTTTTGTTTTTGTGTATCTGCCTGTGCACTGGTATTGATTGTTGATGGAAAGGTAGGTACCTGTAGTGGCAAGCACCCCAACATCCCCAGGATGGCTGCCAACACAGGTTCTTAGATCTACTTTTCAAAAGGAAAACAACTCAAAATCAGTTATAACAAGCTTACTGTAATAAAACATATATCATAGATCATTTACCTAGTTCAGGGGGAAAAGGTCAGCACCCAGAACTTCAGAGTATACAGACAGATCAAACAGACAGGCTTCTAAACTGTCCAACCATTATTAATACCAAAATCACAGTTACCAGAGAGGGAAGCATCAACATCTGGATTTTCAAAGCCGGGGGCTCTCAACAGCTGCCCAGAGTCTCATCTGGTCAAATCACACAACACTTCTCAAAGTAAGCCCCAAAGCAAGGCCTCCCATCAGGGTTTATATAGCCTTCTTCTGGCTCAGAGAATGTAACCACCCTCTTGACCCACTGCCCAATCACACAACTTCAAGGTGTGGTCATTCCTGAAAACCAAGCTTCCTGCCAAAGGCTCCTTGTGACCACATTCAGCCTATTAGGAGGCAGAGTATATTTTCAAATCAAGGAAGGTTTTCAGAGTCTCTTAAGCCAATCAAAGGGCCTAGGGGCAGGGAAGATCTTTAAATCTGCATTTCCATTACAGTACCATAATGTTATTTCTCTGAACTCATCTCTCCTATTTGTTGGTCCTCTGTATGATTTAAAGCTGTATCTCTGTTCCTGAGGTGATTTTAGGGGTAGCTGGGCTTGGTTGGATCATTTCTGTTGTCATTTCCCTGAGAGTCTTATGCACTTAAAGTTAAAAATTCTGGTAATACAAAAAAAATGAGCTAACATTTGCAGAGCTCATGGGGTGACCACTAAGAAGCAAAAACACCTTTTTATCTTTGCATCTGAAACATAATCATTGTTAAGATTTACACTGGGGTATGAATATATATATATATTCCCCCCCCCCAGGACAATGGGATTAATAGCTATATTAGATGACTTTGCTAACTCAGAAACTAAGATATTCCAAAGGTATCAGAAAGAATTTAGGCTACATAAATTTGTTGGTAAAAGTGATGCTCAGTTCAGACAGTGTTATAGTGATTACAGCCTATATACAAAGGCATAAAAATTGAGTTAAAATTTTATCTTCTCAGTTACCTGTTGACATATATCTACATATCCTGACAGTAGTACCTGGGTGCTGGTAAGAGATACCATAATGAGAGCAATTTAGCTCCCATTTTCCAGAAGCCAAAGCTTGTTGCAAGAACAAAGTACTAAATCCCACCAATTGTTTGACTTGGCTGTTGATTAGAAGTGCTTCTACATAAGGTGGATGTAAAGCTACACACAAGCAGCTTTCCAGAAGAATGATGCTGTGAACAGCTTTCAAGGTTCTGATTACATAGTATAGCAAACACTCTATTTATTCAATAACAAATTAAAGCCAAACATTCACAGAAAATCAAGGTACACCATTCAGAGTGTTACAACTTATAACAGAAAATCAAAATATAGCATTCATAACAACTTATCACTAAAATGGCCACATAGTTTTCACCAAAGTGGTCACATTTAGTAACTCAATCATTCAATCATCCTTAAGGATGATTGTACAAAAGTACAAAAGTCAAAGTACTGAACCCCTATTCATTTAGTCAATCACAGAGTACTTAATTCAATCACAAAGTACAATCACAAAGAAATTATAATTCCATCAGTCACTACTCAACAGAAAATAACACAGTTCAGCAGACAGGGCTGCTGGCTGTCTGACCATTACATCCATACCTAGTTAGTTACCAGAGAGTGAAGCACCAACATCTGGGTTTTCAAAGCCGGGTGGGTGGGGGGAGGGTGGGATGTGCTCAATGGCTGCTCAGAGTCTTCTCTGGTCAAATCACACAACTCTTCCCAAAGTGAGCCCCAAAGCAAAATCTCATGTCAGAGTCAGTCACTACTCAGTATCCATGGAGAGATCTTTTCATCTTGACTCAAGGCAGGCTTTCAGCTTCTGTGATTCCCTTCCATGGTCCCATCTCCTACCTGAATTCAACAAACTGTCACCTGGGATCAAAGGCAGACAGCTCCCTGCTCTTTGTCCAGCTCTCTTTGTAATTCCTGTTCTACAATGAAGCTCATAACATCCAGTTCCAACTTAAATTCTTCATAGTCTCTATTCCTTGGAAGACAAGACTTAACAAAGCCACAAACAGACAAAGTACGACACCACAGTCATGCTTCCTCTGGCAGCTTCAGCTGGCCCTTAGAAGTCTTCAGCAGCTTGACTGGCCTTCAGAAATCTTCAGCAGAAGTTTCATCTTGTTCCCAGAGTCAAAATCACTTCATCCAAGTTCTCAAAATAAAAATTCATTCTCTCCAGCCTGGGCCTCTCTTCCTCAGCCTCCAAATCCTGGCTCCAAGAAGATCTGAAATTCCAGCTGGGGCTTCTACTTGTATACCTATTAGCTTCTCCCTGTTCTGCCCCTTCCTTGTTACATCAGCAACAGGGGTTCCTACCTTTTGTTTCTTAACAGAGGCTTCAACTAATTAATTAATTTTTTTATTTTGCTTTTTGGAGGGCCATTGGGGTTAAGTGTCTTAGGATGATTCTGAAGATCACCTGGCAAGATAAGTTATGGGATCTGTTCTTGAACTGCATTCAAACTCTACTGAAGAGAGTGTAACTCTGATGGACTGGCCATGTTATTCAAATACCTAATGTATATTTGCCTAAAAAATTATTTAACAGAGAACTCACATAAGTCAAGTGCTTACATAAAGGTCAGAAAAAGTGATACAAGGTCATTCTCTAGTCTCTCTGAAGAACTTTGGAATCAATTGTAAGACATTGGGGACACTGGCATAAGACTGCCTAGCATGGCATGCCCACATCAAAGAAGGCACTGTGTTCTATGAGGCAAGCAGAATTGCAGTGGCTCAAAAGAAATGTGAGATGTGCAAATTTAAAGTCATCTCCACTCCAAATGTTCATGTGTACCTTGAACCCAACATAGTGATATAATTTTTGTCCTCTTTGAAATGAAGAACAACAACAATATAATAAGTTAGGTTTATAAATAAAGGGAATCAGTTCCAATGACCAGCAGACATTGTGTAATGTATTATTTTTCAACCAAAATGAATGGATACAAACAGGCCACCCGTCTAGAAGAGAATATCTATTTTATTCTCTAGCTTATTTGGTCAAATGAAGTATTTCCTAGAAGAAAGGGAAAAAACATCAAGGAAGAGAAAAACGAAAGATACTCTAAGAAAAGTAAAGGAAATCTATATTACCTGTATCAACTTAATGGTGGCATCCAGATTGGATAACAGTGCATTTAGGTGAATATAAAATTGATTAAATCACCATATGCAGAGTATTGTCTGATGGATTAACACTGATAGGAACAGAGTATTTTAGTGGATGCTCTTTAGCTCTGAGCATGGCTTAACTGTTCATCATTTAATCAATGACTTGGGTGAAGGCACAGAAGACATGCTTATCAAATTCGTGGATGACACAAAGCTGGAAACTATTACATTGGATGATAACGACAATAGCAGACCAAAGTGAACAAGAGAAAATTTAATAGGGATGAATGTCTCCCCAGAGTCCTGCTCCAATGCCCAATGGACAGGGTGGAGCTGACCTTGGCATTTCAAGAGTGATGCCAAAGACTTTCTATTAAGTGATATAGGGCTTAGATACAGATGTGGCAACAGGCAGTATCAGCTCTTGCTAAACACAGAGAAACTCATCATCACTATAGATTAGCTAATAGGTGATGAATCAATTCTTTGGCAAAGGAGATCCCACAAAATAGATACAAATTCAAAATAGTTTTCAATCATGTGATTCCTTGTCCATATGTGTAATAAATTGTCAGAGAAGCAAAAAGGGAGTTATGGAGTGCTAAGAATCACAAGATTGGGGGAGGAGCCAAGATGGCGGAGTAGAAACAGCTCATCCAAGCCACTCTGCCCCCAGATTCCCCCCAAACTATGTAAAAGGGGACTCTGAACAACTTCTGGAGGCCCAGGACCCGCAGAATGACACAGAGAAGCTAACCTCCCACCGAGGACAGCCCAGCAGCCCTGCAGGAAGGACCAGTGTAGCAGTCTGGGAGCCAGCAGCAGGCAGAGCACGGGAAGCCGATCCGAGCAGAGCCCAGGTCCCAGTGAGCCGAGGTTTTAGCCCCAGGGTGGCAGGGCCAGCATCTGGCTGGAGGAACGCCAGGACACCAGCAGCTGTGGCGATTCCAGAATTATCAACATAGACATGCCTAGGACAAAGTAAGAGGTTAGTGTCCTATGGACTTTGGGACCAGTATTTGGGGAATGCGTCGGCTCCCTCCCCTGGGGGCTAGAAGCCATTGAGGACACACTCCATTTTGTAGTTTTCAGAGGCAGCTCCAGCTCCCGGCCTGCGAATTGTAGGGAGATCCAGAGATCAGTCTTGGGGGGTAATCACTCTTGCTTTAACCTCCCTGGATCTGTATTGTGATCTAGGGTGGAAGTGGTGGGTGGGTTTACAGCTTGCCAGAAATGGACGTTGCCCCCCACACATTTGGGACGAAAATTCCTCTATCTGGCCTTAAAGCCATAGTGTGGCAACAAGCCCTGAAGTCAAGTAATTAAGTGGCAACATGCCAAGGCAAAGGAAACAGAAAAATGCAACCCTAGACTCCTATTTTGGGGGCATAGAGTGGAAAAAGGACTGTGAGGTCAGAAGTCCTGCTCCAAAAGCCCCAGAGGAAAACATGAGCGGGTTGCAGGCCATAGAGGACCTTAAGAAGGACTTTAAAAATCAAATAAGAGAAGTGGAGGAAAATTGGAAAGAGAAATGAGAAGGATGCAGGAAAAGTATGAAATGAGGGTCAACAGCCTGACTGAGGAAAACAACACCTTAAAAAATAGACTAACTCAAATGGCAAAGGAGGCCCAAAAGGGCAATGAGGAGAAGAATGCCTTAAAAAGTCGAATTTGCCAGATGGAAAAAGAATCTCAAAAGTTCACTGAGGAGATTCATTCCTTCAGAGTCAGACTGGAGCAAATGGAAGCTAATGACTTTATGAGAAATCAAGATGCTGTTAAGCAGATCCAAAGAAATGAAAGATTAGAAGGCAATGTGAAATATCTCATGGGAAAAACCACTGACCTGGAAAATAGATCCAGGAGAGACAATTTAAAAATTATTGGAGTACCTGAAAGCCATGATCAAAGAAAGAACCTAGAAATCACCCTTCAAGAAATTCTCAAGGAAAACTGCCCTGATGTTTTAGATCCAGAGGGCAAAATAGAGGTTGAAAGAATCCACAAACCACCTCCTGAAAAAGATCCCAAAAAGAAAACTCGCAGGAATATTATAGCCAGGTTCCAGAACTCCCAGATCAAGGAGAAAATATTACAAGCAGCCAGGAAGAAACAATTTCAATATTGTGGAAACACAATCAGAATAGCACAGGACCTGGCAGCTTCTACACTGAGGGATCAAAGGGCATGGAATATGATATTCCAGAGGGCAAAAGAACTGGGAATGAACCCAAGGGTCACCTACCCAGCAAAACTGAGTATTTTGTTTCAGGGGAAAATATGGTCATTCAGTGGAATAGAGGACTTTCAAGCATTCTTGAGGAAAAAACCAGAATTGAATAGAAAATTTGACATCCAGACACAAGAAGCAAGAGATGCTTGAGAAGGTAATCAGGGAAAAGAAATCAAAAAGAACTTATCAAAGTTGAACTATTTACACATTCCTATATGGAAAAGCAATAACTGTGACTGATAATATCTTTCTCACTATGAAAACAATGGAAGAAGGGTGTGTGGTCATATGAATACATATGTGAATGTGTGTGTATATGTTTACAGTTATACATGGAGAGAGGGCATAGGTTTAATTCATTGGGAAGGGAGAATACTCAAGGGATGAAATTATGAGGTGAGAAAGGAAAGTGGCAAGAGGAGATGGGGAGAGACAGGGTAGGATAAACTATCTCATGTAGAAGAAGCAAGGGGAAGTGGTTGCAAGGGACGGGGAGAATAGGAAGGCAAAACAGGCAAAACCACATTCTCATTGAATTTGGTTCAGGGAGAGAATGACATACATCCTAAATGGGATATCTCAACCTGCAGCAGAATAGGGGGATGGGGAATGAGAGGAGGGATGATGGATGTGAGGGCATCCTTGTGGGGACGGGAGGTTGGAAGTACCCACTATAGAAGAGGGACAGGATCATGTAGGGAATGGACCAGGTTGGGGGTGGGATGAGTGGGAGGGAATTATAAGCAGCCTTGTACAATATATCTACTATGATAATGTTTTGCATAGCTAGACATGTACAACATATACTGAATTACTTATCTCCCCAGAGGGAATGGGTGACAAGGGAGGAAGGAAATGGATCTGAAATTCGAGGTCTTAACATTAAATGTTTCAAATATATATAAATACTATTATTAATACTCTTTTGCTTATAATTGGGAGATAAGATGTGCAGGCATTGGGACACAAAGATTCACCTTCCTCTAATGGAAAAGTCGAAGGGGGTATGGGAAAAGGTATGGGAGAGAGCAGATTGGGGCAAGCGATATCTTGTGGGACTGCTATCCTGGGAGGTTGGGTAGGGGAATAACAGGGGGAAAATGATTGTAACTCAAAATCTGGCGGAAATTAATGATGTAAAACAGAAGTTAATAAAGCATTTGTTAAAAAAAAAAGAATCACAAGGTTTTTAGGTCTACCTATAAACATTCTGTTGGTGCAAGTACTGTTGCACTATTGGTGCACTAAACTCTAAATGAGAGTGTGGTACATTGAAGAGGGCTAAGGATATAGAATCAAAGTATCTGAGTTTGAATACTACCCACATGAACTTGAACAATCTCTCAATTTCTTTGGGCTGTAGTTTCCTCATCTCTAAAATAATAAAGTTGAGTTAAAGGACCTCTAAGGTACAAGTCTAAATCGATGATTTTATGATCTTTATCCAATGAACAAGCTGATACACTGCTATAGGAGCGAGTCACTTTCAGATTCATGCTATAAATGAAATCATAAGACATAAAAAAGTTTCAGCTAAATGAAATAATAGTTCATAGGCTGCCCTCAGAGAGTTAAGTGAGAGATAGTTTTTTCTTGTGTGTCCAGGGGAAAATCAAACAAACCAAAATAAGGTCTGGCAAAAAGATCATCGTGAAAACAATTTATAGCTTATGTTCTGACAACTGTTTTAGAAGAGGAAGAAGTAAGGGAATTCTACATGGAGTTGGTCATTTTAATAAAAAGGTGGCCATAGGGGTGGATGATGAAATACTGAGAGTGTTTAGGAATTGGTTTTCAAAGCAACTCAAGGGGGAGAGGATACTAAGTACTTGGACGAAGTCATAGACCTTATAATTACCAAAAAAAAGTTACTGAGTAAAATATTAAAAAATGATTTACTCGTATTTCTAGTTTCCTATCTCTATTAAATCTTTATAAGAAAAAAAATATATATAAATTTGTTGATTAAATCTATATTTCTGTATAGATATAATCTATATCTAGACGTAATCTATATCTATATGAATATATAGATAGATCTATATGAATATATAGATATATATAGGTAGATATGCATATATAGATATTATATCTATATATAATCTATGCCTATAGATCTGATCTATATCTATATATAGGTAAAATCTATACTTATATGTAGATATGAATTATATCTATATATAATCTATATTTATATAAAATCTTTATAATATATATGTAAATATATACATATAAGAATCTATATATATAAATATATATAAAATCTTTATAAGAATATATAAATATATACATATAAGAATATATACACATCCATCTGTAACTATGTCTCTCTATATATAAAACATATATATTCATGTATGGATACAAACACACTTCTATAAAGATATGAGTAGATAATAGTTAGACTTTTACAACTGAGCTTCACACTCACACAATCAGCTAAAAAGGGCAGGGTTGTAAAGGCCTGCACTTATTTTTGTTCGATTCTCCCCCCCTTTCACCCTTTCTCTGTCTTTGAACATATGTTTTATATATATATATACATATATATATATATATGTATATATGTATGTGTGTATATGTATATACACACATATATGCATATGTATACACACACACATATATATATATATGCCCATGTAAAAATCACACAAGATTCCTTACAAGATGGAATAATACTGTTGGACAATTAGCTGAGCATAAAATTAAATAGGAAGAGGGGAGTGATCTGGGTTGTTATGGGATTGTTCAGGAAAGAGATATAAAAGACACTGGAAATGCAAAGCCACAGCAGGCTCACAGGAGACTGGCTCCTTTTGAAATGAATAATGTTTCTCTTCCACCAAGCTTTGATCCAACCTTAGAATAGCAATTGAGGGTGAAACTCCAAAGTACCAAAGTAAAACTAAGAGTGGAGAAAACTAATGTCACATTATTTTCTACTGGTATTGACAAAAGAATATGACAGCATAGAGAACCAACTCCCTATCCTGGGAGTAAATCCTGTCCACTGGGATAGGGTTCTGTGTTTGGAATAATTTTTAAAAAAACCTGATGTTCAGTCCTTTAATACTTACAATTGTTTGTCCTTCATTTTTAAAGAGGACCAATGATATCACAGGGTGATGTCTTGATTTATGTGTGAATTAAAGTGAGGCAGAATTGTGCAAAATTGCCAGCCTCACTTTCTTCCAGAGTCAAAGGCCAGTGCCAAGACAAAAGTCAAGACAACTGGCAATGGCCCAGCATTCGATAGATGATCCTGGTGTCTTCTATGTCTTATAGGGTATATAGAGTGTTTGGAGAGGAGTAGACCTCTGCTGTGAGGGCTTACTGAGCTCTTTTAAGGCTGCTCATCCACCTTTGAGGTCCACCTGTCACCCAGCTCTCACCTGTGATTCCAAAACGCTATAGCATGTGCGCCAGCCACACCTGAGTAAAACTGTCTCTGGAGACAGGCTAAAACAGGCTGATAGTAACCGACAGGTTATCGTCAAACCCAAAGGTGAGTTAGGGGCATGTCTACTCCAGCCATTTGAAGACTGGGCAGCAGAATGGGCTGAAGAGAACAGTTTGTCCCAATGGCCATGAAGACAGCTGAAACAGCTTCTGTGGAATGTTGAGAGCTTGATACGTAACTAGTTGTATGAAATGAGTATGGTCATTTAACCTCTATGGACCTTAAACTATTTCTTAGGATTTTTCTTCTAAGACCTAAGATTATAGGTTTATTATTGGAAGGGACCTTAGAAATTAATTAATCAAACCTCTTCATTTTATAGATGAGAGCCTGAGACACAGAGTTAAAGTAAGTAGCTCAGCATTACACAGGAATTAAGTAAAAGAGCCAGGCTTCTTAGAGGGGCTGTAATCTGTAGCAGCAGAGGAAGATCTCCTCTCAAGAGTTCCCATACTGGGGTGGCCAGGTTGCAGAATGAATACAACACTGGCCCTGGGGTCAGGAGGACCTTAGTTCAAATCCAGCCTCAGAAACTTATCACAAAAACTAGCTGTGTGACCTTGGGCAAGTCACTTAACCCCAATTGCCCTACCTTCCCACCTCCAAAAAGTAAAAAAAAAAAAAAAGTACCTATACTAATAAAATCATGGCTTCTTTGTATATTTCAATATTTAGGTCTAGAGAAAAGCTAGAGCCAATGTAATATAATGGATATAGAACTGGTCTTAAAGTCAAAAAGCTCTGGGATCAAGTCCTGCCTTTGATGCATACAGGTTATGTGACCTTAAGTAACATACCCTTTTAATTCTCAGGGCAATTTAATATAATAAGTTAAAGTCAAGTTTGGGATGCAGCTAGGTGGTGCAGTAGATAGAGCACTGGGCCTGGAGTCAGGAGGACCTGAGTTCATATCCAGCCTTAGATACTTAACTAGCTGTATGACCCTGGGCAGGTCACTAAACCTCGATCTGCTTGGATTTCCTCAGCTGTAAATAAAGATAAGAATAGCACCTACAGCTAAGGACCAAATGAGGTAATAATTATAAAGTCCTTAGCACACCACCTGCCAGGTATAAGTACTACATGTTAATGAGGAGGATGAGGCTGAAGATGATAGTGTAATCAGACTAGTGGAAGGGGTTTCCACACCAAGAATTCCATGCACTTGTAAAATCACAGGTCCCAACCAGAAAATAAAAACAAACCACCCACCATGGAGGGGCCTACCGCAGGAACTCAATAATAGGAATAGTATAGGAATAGGAGGGTCTAAAAGCCCCTCCCTTCTGCAGAGAGACTTCCAGGTCAAAATTAAAGCATTTGAACAAAATGTAAAAGAAGTTGGAATAATGGAGTTTTTCTGCCACTCTTGCTCCTTGCCTCAAATAGCAGATGGATTTCTCAGAGAAAAGCACATTTAGGATACTGAGGCTAAAGAAATGTAACTATTAATATGTGGTCCTACATATTACATTACAGGAAAGCAACTGTTCCCTCTGTGCAATGTTGGAGGGAAAGTGAGAATGAGCTTCTTTGCTAAGTATCACTTTCCCTTATGATTCCATTCCACTGCTCCCCTGGTCCCTAAGCCCCAAGTGGAATAAAGAGTAGTTGAGACTGAATTATTTAAATTTGGCCTTTCTCTGTGTTAGTTTTTCCTATTTCCACTCCAAGTGGGAGCCTCCCCTTTTCCTTCCTAGGAGAGGTTGAGTGGCCCTCCTCTGGTCTCCTGGGACACTTAATGAATTCTAGGAAGGGAAACGCCAACAGCCAACATGGCAGTTTGTGTAAGGGAGCCAAGGAATGTCGTGTTTGTCATCCTGTCTAATGACAATGAAAGATTCAAGTAATGGAAAGGGTAAATAACAGAGCAGTCTGTGTGCTTGTATTTTTAGCCTGCATACAAGAGGCTCACAACCTTAATTTTCACAGCAACATAAATATTATGCCTATAATTAACCATGAATATTTGATGAAGTTTGAGAGCATTATCTACACTTGCTTAATATCGCAAAATGTCATTCTAAATTCTGAATGCCTTTTAAGTATGGAAAGGTTTGGCGGATGCTGCCAAATTTTGAAACAAATGCTTGGTGGAGAATTACACCTTAGCGAGAACAATCACCAAGTAAATAGGTAATAATGGGTTCGTATATTGTACATGAGTTTGACACAGAGCATAAAAATATCCGAGGACACTGAAGACTGAATTTCTATAAAGAGAATTCTAATGCAGAGAGCAGTCATGCTCTATCAGAGAGATTGATGCATTTCTCAGAAGTATTTTCCACATATGCGAGCAATGAGGCCCCTCATTAAAATGCTCTGGGTTTGGAGGGCAGGGGACAGATTTGTAGGCAGGTGGTCGGTTTTTACTCAGTAATTGCCATGTTTGGGTTAGAGAAACTAATGAGGCAGGCCAAGCACTTTGGGAGCCTATTCTGGTGGTAGGGGAAGCAATTTTTTTTTTTTTAATTTGGAAGAAAGGGTCTTCACCAGGAAAAAAGAAAAAGAGATAACATTCATTTATTATTCTTCTATCACTCATATTACTTCTGACAAAATCTAATATATAACTTTCCTTTAAACAAAAACCTCCTTACCTCTTAACATCCTAAGTCTCCATCTTCCTCCATTTAGTTTTTTAGTTCAATAGGACATACATTGGACAGAGGGCAGTGGGATACTTCAAAGATGAAATGTACAATGTGACTGTCAAACATAATGTCTCAGGCTTCTAGGGTAATTTGATTGAGACCTTGCACATGCAACCCCCTGCAGCATTTGGCTCCAAACTCCATTTCTAGTCATCTCCCACTATTGCCATCCTGAGGCAACTTGTGCTCCAGACAAGGTAGACTTCCACAAGTTCAGTGCCTTCTATTTTTGTCAGTTAGTTAGTAAGTCAACAATGAACAAGCATTTATTAAGTGCTTATTATATGCCAGGAACTGTTCTAAGGCTGGGGGTAGAAGCCAAGAAAAACCAAAACAGTACCTGCCCTCAAGGAGCTCACAGTCTAGTGTGGAAGTGAAGACACAAAAAAGATGCATATAACATTCACTGGAGATAATCAACCCAGGGAAGGCACTGGCATTAAGAAGAATTTGGGGAGGCGGGGCCAACATGGCAGAGAGACGTCAGGAGGTTGCCTGAGCTCTCCCTAGTTTCCCTCAGAGACTACATTAAATCAAGCCTCTAACAGAATTCTGGAGTGACAGAATAAAACAAAAAAAAAGACAAAGTGAAACAATGTTCCAGCCTAAGATAACTTAGAAGGACTTCAGGAAAGGTCTGGTTCACTTAGGTACAAGGGGAGTGGAGCCCTGTGCAGGTGGTTTCCAAGTCAAGCCACTGGGAAGTTCTAAGCCACATCAGAGATCAGCACCTGAGGCCCTGGGGTCCTGGCTCAGCATGTCAGTGGCTCAGTAGGCCAGCTGTGGCAAACTGCCAGCTCCAGAGCCCAGGATACAGCAGGAGTGACCAGGTCAGGCCACCCTAGTGCACTGGGCAAGCCATCAGATACCCCAGAGGCCCTGGCACAGAAAGCTAGTGACCAGACCTCTGGCCCCCAGTATTTAGGTATTGTATTTTTAATATATTTTTGTTTAATGGGGAGATCTTTCCCATCCATTAATAGGCCATGTGAACTGCTTGAGTCACATGGAAATCTGAGTTGCATGAGTCTGTGGTGAGAGCACCTTGTGGAGTGGGTAGAGCAGGAAGAAGTGGAGAAGGAAGGGTAGAGGAGAGCTGAGAGGAAGCATCAGACAATGCCCTATCGAGGCAGGTTAACTTCAATTATCCAAAGGTTCATTGTTTTTAATTTCCATAAAATCAGGCGCTATTTTGTCAAAATGTTTGCCAATAAATCTGACAATTGAAGTGAAATGGATGCATGTTTACAAAAATTTGGGGAAAATAGGCAAAGAGGGAGTCATACCAAAATCCTTTTATGACACAAATATAGTACTGATACCTGTAGTACCAACATGATACAGTGCCTACAGTAGCTATAAATATGCTGGTGTAATTCTGAATTGCAAAATATAACAGACTCTCCATGTGGAAGACAGAACCAAAACATTTATTCAAACACCAGAAAGTCAAATCCAACATAGCAACAAAGAAATCTGTATACAATAACAATTCAAAGGGCACTGTCATCCCTAAGCCTCCCCCCTACAAATGCTCACAATTCCATACCTGCTTCTTCTCTCTCCCTCAGCTCTAACTGCTCTCACCAACTTCCTCTCAGCTCTCCTCTACCCTTCCTGCTCCACTCCTTCCTGCTCTACCCACTCCACAAGGTCCTCTTACCACAGACTCATGAAACTCAGACTTCCATGTGACTCAAGCAAGTCACATGGGCCTATTAATGGATGGGAAAGATCTCCCCATTAAACAAAAATGTATTAAAAATACAATACCTAAATCAGGAAGAGCCAAAACTTAAAAAGAAAATTATAGACCAATTTCCCTAATGAATATTGATGCAAAAATTTTTAAATAAAATACTAGCAAAGAGGTTACAGCAATTTATCACAAGGATAATACACTATGACCATACAGGATTTATGCTAGGAATGCAGGGCTGGTTCAATATTTGGAAAACTGTTAGCATAATTGACCATTTCAATAACAAAACCAACAGAAATAATATGATAATCTCAACAGTTGCAGAAAAAAGCTTTTTACAAAATACAGTACCCATTCCTATTAAAAACACTGGAGAACATAAGAATATTATTGAGAAAACTGGAAAATAGTATGGCATAAATCAGGCATTGACCAACATCTTATACCATATACCAAGATAAAGTCAAAATTGGAACATGATTTAGATACAAAGGGTGATACCATAAGCAAATTAGAAGAACAAGGAATGGTTTACCTGTCAGATTTATGGAGAAGTGAAGATTTTCTGATAAAACAAGACAAGAGACTATTATGAAATGGAAATGGATAATTTTGATTACATTAAATTAAAAAAGGTTTTGCACAAACAAAACCAAAGCAACCAAGATTAGAAGGAAAACAAAAACCTGGGAGATAATTTTTACTGCCAGTGTTTCTGATAAAGGCCTCATTTCTAAAATATAGAGAGAATGGAGTCAAATTTGTAAGAATATAAGTCATTCCCCAATTGATAAATGGTCAAAAGATATGAACAGGAAGTTTTCAGATAAAGAAGTTAAAGCCAGTCATATGAAAAATTTTTAAATCAGTACTGATTAGAGAAATACAAATTAAAACAAATCTGAGGTATCACCTCACATCTATCAGATCGCTTAGTGTGACAGAAAGGAAAATGATACATGTTGGAGAAGATATGGGAAAATTGGAACACTAATGCATTGTTGGTGGAATTATGAACTGAACCAACCATTCTGGAAAGCAATTTGGAACCATGCCCAAAGGACCATCAAACTGTACATAGCCTGTGATCCAGCAATACCACTATTAGGTCTGTATCCCAAAGAGATCATAAAAATGGAAAAGGACCCATATGTACAAAAATAGTTATAACAGCTCTTTATGTGGTAGTCAAGAATCAGAAATTGAAGGGATGCCCATCAACTGGGGAATGGCTGAATAAGTTGTAATATATGAATGTAATGGAATACTATTGTGCTACTAGAAATGATGAGCAGGCAGCTTTCAGGGAAAAAACAAAACAAAACCTGTAAAGAACTGCATGAACTGATGCTGAGTGAAGTAAGCAGAACCTGGAGACCAGGAGAACATTGTACAAAGTAACAGTAACATTGTGAGATGATCAGCTGTGATGGATTTATCTCTTTTCAACAATACAATGGTCCAAGATAGTTCCTAAAGACTGATGATGGACAATGCTATCCACATCCAGAGAAATAATTGTGGAGTCTGAATGCAAATCAAAGCACACTATTTTAACTTTTTTGTGTTTTTAGTTTTTTGTGACTTTTCCCTTTTGTTCTCTTTTGTTGTGTTTCTTCTTTCAAAACTTGACTAATGTGAAAATATGTTTATATGATTGCATATGTATAACCTATATCAGTTTGCTTGCCATCTTGGAGAGGAAGGATAAGAGGGAGAAAAAATTTGGAACTCAAAATTATATAAAAAAATGAATGTTGAAAATTATCTTTATATGTAATTGGAACAAATAAAATACTATTTCCAAAGAACAAACAAACAAACAAAAAAACACAGGAATGGGGAAAGGCTTCTTGGCATCAGGTAAGAATTTTATCTGGGACTTGAGGGAAGCTAAGGGAGCCAGGGGACAGAGATAAGCAGGGAGAGAGTTCCAGGCATATTGCACAGGTAGTTACAAAATGTTGTCTTGTAGAGAGATGGAGTATTTTGTTTGAGGAACAGCAACTAGCCCAGTGTCATTACATTGTAGAATATGGTAAGGTGTTAGAAAGGTAGAGGGCATCTAGGTGGTACAATGGATAGAGTGCTGGGCCTAGAGTCAGGAGGACCTGAGCTCAAAGTGACCTTAGATACATATTAGTTCTGTGATCCTACACAAGTCACTTCATCCTACTTGCATCAGTTTCCTCATCTGTAAAATGAACTAGAGAAGGAAATAGTAAACCCTTCCAGTGTCTTTGCCAAGAAAACCCCCAAAAAGGGTCACAAAGAGTCAGATACCACTGGAAATAACTAAATAACAAGAAATAACTAAATAACAAGAAAGGCAGGAAGGGTCTAGAATCTTAAGGGTTTTAGAAGGCGAATGGGATTTTATATTTGACCCTAGTTGTAATGGAATTTATTGAACTCTGTCGTTGTTCTTGACTTATACCTTCATTTCCAGGCTCCCCCTACCAATATACCCAAACTTCCTTTTTCATTTAAATTTAAAAGGAGGTTTTGATCTTAAGCTTACAGTTTGGGTGATCTTGGGCAAATAATTTACCTTTCCTGAGGAAACCTCAGTTTCCTCATCTGTTAAATAAGGGATTTAGGCTAGATGGCCTCTGAGATGCCCTACAGTTTAAGGATCTTATCCTATCCCCCAAATTTCTCAGCGTGTTGAAGGCAGGTTCATTACTAAGGTGACTCTGGTCTGTATGGGGAAAATGCTTGGGCATTACAGAAGAGCAAGCAAAAATGAAAAGGAGGAGAGATGGTCTGCTTCCAAAGGTGCTAAACAGAGGTCTTGACATAGAGACTGGAGGGCTGATCTTCAAGTGTTCTGTAGCGAGGATTCTCATTCAGGGATTGACTGGTGGGTGACAACTGAGTTACTTTGCCATTCTGAGATTTTGTGAATTCTTTTATTTTTATTTTTTTAAACAAATGCTTTATTAACTTCTGTTTTACATCACTCATTTCCGCCAGATTTTGAGTTACAATCATTTTCCCCCCATTATTCCCCTACCCAACCTCCCAGAATAGCAGTCCCACAAGATATCGCTTCCTCCAATCTGCTCTCTCCCATACCTTCTCCCATACCCCCATCGACTTTTCCATTAGAGGAAGGTGAGTCTTTGCATCCCAATGCCTGCACATCTTATCTCCCTAATACAAGCAAAAGAGTATTAATAATAGTATTTATATATATTTGAAACATTTAATGTTAATACCTTGAATTTCAGATCCATTTCCTTCCTCCCTTGTCACCCATTCCCTCTGGGGAGATAAGTAATTCAGTATATGTTGTACATGTCTAGCTATGCAAAACATTATCATAGTAGATATATTGTGCAAGGCTGCTTATAATTCCCTCCCACTCATCCCACCCCCAACCTGGTCCATTCCCTACATGATCTTGTCCCTCTTCTATAGTGGGTACTTCTAACCTCCCCTCCCCCCAAGGATGCCCTCCCATCCATCATCCCTCCTCTCATTCCCCATACCCCTATCCTGCTACAGGTTGAGATATCCCATTTAGCATGTATGTCATTCTCTCCCTGAACCAAATTCAATGAGAATGTGGTTTTGCCTTTTTAGCCTTCCGATTCTCCCCCTCCCTTGCAACCACTTCCCCTTGCTTCTTCTACATGAGATAGTTTATCCTACCCTGTCTCTCCCCATCTCCTCTTGCCACTTTCCTCTCTCCCCTCATAATTTCATCCCTTGAGTATTCTCCCTTCCCAACAAATTCAACCTATGCCCTCTATCCATATATAACTGTAACCATATACACACACATTCACATATGTATTCATATGACCACACACCCTTCTTCCATTATTTTCATAGTGAGAAAGATATCATCAGTCATAGTTATTGCTTTTCCATATAGGAATGTAAATAGTTCAACTTTGATGAGTTCCTTTTGATTTCTTTTCCTTGATTACCTTCTCAGGCATCTCTTGCTTCTTGTGTCTGGATGTCAAATTTTCTATTCAATTCTGGTTTTTCCCTCAAGAATGCTTGAAAGTCCACTGAATGACCATATTTTCCCCTGAAACAAAATACTCAGTTGTGCTGGGTAGGTGACCCTTGGGTTCATTCCCAGTTCTTTTGCCCTCTGGAATATCATATTCCATGCCCTTCGATCCCTCAGTGTAGAAGCTGCCAGGTCCTGGGCTGTTCTGGTTGTATTTCCACAATACTGAAATTGTTTCTTCCTGGCTGCTTGCAGCATTTTCTCCTTGATCTGGGGATTCTGGAACCTGGCTACAATATTCCTGGGAGTTTTCTTTTTGGGATCTTTTTCAGGAGGTGATTTGTGGATTCTTTCAACCTCTATTTTGCCCTCTGGATCTAAAACATCAGGGCAATTTTCATTGAGAATTTCTTGAAGGGTGATTTC
>WOXC01002722.1:0-84299 GCA_011680675.1 Gymnobelideus leadbeateri | reverse complement strand
TTAACCAGCAATTGCGTCAAGAACTTAAAACAGTAAGTACAGCATTTAAATTTTTATTTAGATTTAGGACATTTTACATAAGTTTTAAAATGAAGCACAAACATACCCGTTGACCCAGCAATACCACTTCTATGGCTGTATCCCAAAGAGATCATACAAGTGGGAGGAGGATCTGTATGTACAAAAATATTTATAGCAACTCTCTTTCTGGTGGCAAAGAATTAGAAATCAGGATGATGCCCATCAGTTGGGGAATGGCTGAACAAGTTGTAGTATATGAATGTAAAGGAATACTATTGTGCTATAAGAAATGAGGAGCAGATGGACTTCATAATAACCTGGAGTGACTTATATAAAGTGATGCTGAGTGAGGAGAGAAGAACCAGGAGAACATTGTACACAGTTACAGACAAATTATATCTACTATGACTAACTGATAGGCTAGGCTCCTCTCAGCAATGCAAGGTTATAAGAAAGCTCCAAAAGACTCATGATGGAAAAGGATATCCACATCCAGAGAAAGAACTAGAGAGTCTGAATGCCGATTGAAACAAACTACTTGCTCTCTTTTTTGTGTGTTTTGTTTTGTTCCTTCTTTCTCATTTTTCACTCCATTGGTTATAATTCTTCTTTACAACTTGACTAATGTTTAATGTGAAGGTATTTGTAGAACCTATATTGAATTGCATGTCACCATAGGAGAAATAGGGGGAGGAGAGGGAGTGGGAGAAAATTTAGAACTCAAGGGATTATGGAACTCAGTGTTGTAAACTAAAAGCAAACAAATTTTTTTAAATGAAGCACAAAAATCTAAATAATTATCTTTTACCAAAGAGGTGTTAAAGTATTTTTAAAATACTTAAATTAATATTGACTTTACTGAAGCCTGTTAAAGTAGAATCATAAAACATCTTGAATAGTTCTATTAAGAATAAGACATTTACTTTATTCTTTGTAATATTTTTGTAACAAACTAAATACATAGATTAGAATATAGAAGATTTAGAGTGAGGGGCGGCTAGGTGGCGCAGTGAGTAGAGTGCTGGCCCTGGAGTCAGAAGGACCTGAGTTCGGATCCAGCCTCAGACACTTAATGCACACACAAATAAAAAACCTAGCCGTGTGACCTTGGGCAAGTTACTTAACCCCAACTGCCCTCCAAAAGGCAAAAAAAAAAAAAAAAAAGATTTAGAGTGGAGTAAAACTTCATTATTTTTGAGTATAATTTAATCACCTTGATATTTACAGTATTTATTTGTACATATAAACCAGAGACTAGGATTAATACTATTTATGGAAAAGGAATAAAAAAAATTTAAGCTTTATGTAAAATATACTAGGCAGAGTCTCACAATTAAGAAAGTAAAAGAAGCGTCATAACTTTAGAAGGTAAAGAAATTATTAAAGTTAAATAGGCATTAACAGTATATGTAAGAAAAGAAAGAGGGGATAGATGGCTACTTTTGAAGAGGAGATATATGGTCAAAGTATCAATAAAGAAGAAGCAAGAAATAAATTCTTCCAGCTCAGAAATTCTTCTGAGGATATACACATTCATTGCCTTTCACGTACAAACACAACTTGATTCTTGAACTACAGAAGCCATTTCAAATCTAGTAAAATTAGGAGACTGGGGGATAAATTACTATAAAATATAGTTGCCAAAAGGTGAAGGAAATTAAGGCAGCCTTCTCTTGGCATTCTAACATTAAAAGCAAGAAATTTGGAAAAGTCAGGATCTCAGAACATCTGTCAGACCACAGCTGAGTAGTTTAATATTAAAATTCCATCTCTGTTTAGTCATCCTTCTCTGTCTTCTCACCTCATTACAGTACTCCACATAAGCCTTTTTTTAATCCTGCACTATATACTGAAGCATGTTAAACATTTTCATTCTTGGCTCACTGTAAATCTTAAAATACATTGAGAAACTTGAAATAAATATTGTCTGCGAAAATAAATGAAAAATCCCTATTCTTAAGTGCTGCTATTGGGCTTGGAATAGTTGCTATTCTAAGGAAAGCATAAATTGTTGAAAATTGATAATTTAACCAAAATAATAGTACACTGGAATGTAATCCTACATTGCCTTTCTATGTTAAAATTATTCTTTTGCTCCAGGGTTCAACTCAGGTGCTACTTCTTCCATAAATCTTCCTTGATGCTTCCCAAACTGAAAATACTCTAACCTTCTATAGGTTTTCCAAGAGTGCTTTTTAATCTCTCATGTACAAATTCTTATTACACCCTACCTTGTTTATACTTAGTATCTACATGTGTCTCCATTGAAATGTAAGCTTCTTGAGGGCAGAGACTGTGTGTCATCTTTTAACTTTGTATCTCCAGTCTATCAGTGCCTTGCCACATAGTAAACACTTAAATGTTTATTGACATGCTCTTAATTTCTATATTGTAGGTCTTTGCAGTTGCAAAATCACTCCATTGGGAACAAACCTATGGAGTAGTTAGGCTAATAGCTTGCTGCAGTGCATCAAAGTTTAACATACACACACACATACACACACAAATGAACCAAAACCACATTTTTAAAAAAACTATTTATTTTTAGTTTTTAACATTCACTTCCATAAGTTTTAAATTTTCTCCCCCTTCGCTCCCCAAGAAAGCATGCAGTATGATATGTCTCTATACATACATTCCTATTTAACACATTTTAACATTGGTCATGTTGCATAGAAGAATTATACCGAATGGGAGAGATCATGTATAAAGCCAAGCACAAGCAGCTCTCCAGACAATTGCTACTATGAATAACTCTAAGGTTCTGATCACATAGTATAGTGAGCTCTCTATTTATTCAGCAGTAAACTAAAGCAAAACATTCACAGAAACCAAAGTACAGCATTCACAATGATATAACAACTTACCACTAAAGTGGCACATAGCTTTAAACAAAATATATCATTCAGTAAGTCCTTAACTCAGTCATTCTTAAGGAACAGTCCTCCTAAAGGGAGACTAGAATCAAGTCTCCCACCCCCTGGGTCACATTTTCTTCATCTCATCTTGTCAGAAAGTCTTTTTTCTTCTTGATTGGAGACTAGCTTCCAATCATCCTTAACTCAGTCATCCTTAAGAGGTACAAAGTACACAGTTCTCCCACCCCTAGGTCACAGTAAACTGTGATCTTGTCAGTCAGCACTAAGTACCCAAGGAAAGGTCCTTTCATCTTGACTCAGGGCTGGCTCCCAAATTCCATGGTTCCTCTTCTGTGCTCACAGCTCTTGTCCAAATTCACCCAACCATCACCTGAACTCACAGGTAGGCAGCTCCCAGCTTGTGTTCCAGCTCCTGTTCCAGTTTGAAGCTCACAGTGACCAGTTTCTGTTTCTGGGAAGAGGAAACTTAACAGAGCCACAACAATATCTACACCCATCAAGCTTAGCCAAATTACAACAGCATTCATACACATTGCCAACACTATCATCTCAATTCACTTTCTGCCTGTGAAATCAAACCAAGTCAATAGACAGGGTGCATCTGTCTGACAAAGTAGCACAATTCAACAGGTAGGATCCTCCTATCTGACAAAGTAGCACTATCAACAGATAGAGTCCTTCTGTTTGACAGAGTAACACAAACAACAGACAGAAGGCTTCTGTCTGACAAAGTATCACAAACACAAATCAATAGACAAACAGAGTGCCAGACACCACAAGTTTTTTCCTTCTCAGCTCTGCTCAGTCCCAGCTTGTGCTCTTATTTTTATATAGTGGTCCTCCTTCCTGTTCTATCCTTCCTCTTTCATCAACAAGTTCCTCCCACCTTCAGATCACAAGACAGGACTCAAATAAGGTGCTAGATACTTAAAAAACTGAAACAGCGTGCTGAGTATTCCTTAGTTTGCCATTATACAATGAGAAAGAAAAAACAAAACAAAAAGGAAAATAGTCAGCTTGACTCTGTATTTAGACTCCATAGTTCTGTCTCTGGATGTGGATGGCATTTTCCATCATGAGTCCTTTGGAATTGTTTTAGATCCTTGCATTGCTGAGAAGGGCCAAGTCTTATCAAAGTTAGTCATCACACATTGTGGTTGTTACTGTTGTACGAGGTTCCTCTGGTTCTGCTCACTTTGCTCAGCATCAGTTCATATAAGTCTTTCCAGGATTTTCTGAAGTCTGCCTATTCATCATTTCTTATAGTACGACAGTATTCCAATACATTCATATACCACAACTTGTTCAGCCATTCCCCTTTGATGGGCATCCCCTTGATTTCCAATTCTTGGCCACCACAAAAATGTCTGCTATAAATATTTTTGTAAATGTGGATCCTTTTCCCATTTTTATGAACTCTTTGAGATACAGCCCCAGTAGTATTGCTGGGCCAAAGGTTATACACATTTTTATAGCCCTTTGGGCATAGTTCCAAATTGCTCTCTAGAATGGTTGGATCAGCTTGTGGCTCCACCAGCAATGAATTAGTGTTCCAACCTTCCCACATCCTCTTCAGCATTTATCATTTTCCTATTTTGTCATGTTAGCTAATCTGATAGGTGTGATGTGGTGCCTCAGAGTTGTTTTGATTTGCATCTCTCTAATCAGTGGTGATATAGAGCATTTTTTCATATGACTATAGATAGCTTTAATTTCTTCCTCTGAAAACTGTTCACATCTTTTGACCATTTATCAATTGAGGAATGACTTGTATTTTTGTAAATTTGACTCAGTTCTCTATATAGTTTAGAAATGAGACCTTTATCAGAGATACTAGTTGTAAAGATTTTTTCCCAGTTTTCTGCTTCCCTCCTAATCTTGGTTGCATTGGCTTTGTGCAAAAACTTTTCAATTTAATGTAATCAAAATAATCCATTTTGCATTTCATGATGTTTTCTTTTTCTTGTTTGGTCGTAAATTCCTTCATTCTCCATAAATCTGACAGACAAACTATTTCTTGCTCCCCTAATTTGTTTATGGTGTCAGCTTTTATACCTAAATAGTGTACCCATTTGAACTTTATTTTGGTGTATGGTGTCAGACATTGGTCTATGCCCAGTTTCTGCCATACTATTTCCCAGTTTTCCCAGCAGTTTTTGTCATACTATGTTATCCCAGAAGCTGGGGACTTGGGGTTTATCAAACAGTAGATTGCTGTAATCACTGACTACTGCATCTTGTGTACCTAACCTGTTCCACTGATCTACCCTTTTATTTCTTAGCCAGGACTAAGTAGTTCTGTTAATTGCTGTCTTTTAATAGAATTTAAGATCTGGTAGGGCTAGGCTGCCTTCTCTAGCATTTCTTTTCATTAATTCCCTTGATATTCTTGACCTTTTGTTCAGATTTTTTTATTTAAAAAGCCTGAGTTCAAATACCAGTTCCTTCTTAGCTCTGTGTGCAGGTTACTTAATCTGGTCCCACCTCTGTCATCTGTAAAGATGGGTATAATAATACAGAAATACCTCAGAGAGACTGTGGGTTTGGTTCCAAACAACTGCAGTAAAGCAAATTGAGAAGGGGCGGAGCCAAGATGGTGGAGTAGAAACAGCACTTCCAAGGTGCTGTCCCCCACACCACTTCCAAACAATGTAAAAGGTGGATTGTGAACAACTTCTGGATCCCCAGCACCCACAGAATAACACAGAGAAGCTAACCTCCTGCTGAGGACAGCCCAGCAGCCCGGCAGGGAATGCCCAGTGCGATGCTCTGGGAGCCAAGCCTAGGCCCACAGGAGCCACGGTTTTAGCCCCAGGTTAGTTGGGCCAGCAGCTGGCTGGAGAGACCCCAGAACACCAGCAGCTGTGGCGATTCCACAATTATCAACACAGATATTCCTAGGACGAAGTGAGAGGTTAGTGCCCTGTGGACTTTGGGACTAGTATTTGGGGAATGCATTGGCTTCTTCCCCTGGGGGGCAAGAAGTGGCTGAGGAGACACGGCAGACACGCCATTTTGCAGCTTCAGTGGCAGCTTCAGCTCCTGGTCTGCGAACTGTAGGGAGATCCAGCAATCAGTCTTAGGGGGTAATCGCTCTTGCTTTAACCTCCCTGGATAACACCCCCTGGGGAGGAGGTCTGGAGTGGGTATCTAGCTTGCCAGAGCGTATGGAGGCTTTACAGAGACTACCCAACTAATACCTCCAGAAGTTGTGAAGACCCCAACGTTTGGGACAGAAGCTCCCCTGTCTGGTGGCAGAGTCCTACTATGGCAACAAGCCCAAAAGTCAAGTAATTAAGTGGCAGCATGCCTAGGCAAAGGAAGCAAAATAAACAGAAAAATGCAACATTAGACTCCTATTTTGGGGGCAAAGAGTATCGAAGCATGGAACAGGAGGAAGACTGTGAGGTCAGAAATCCTGCATCAAAAGCCCCAAATGAAAATATGAGTGGGTTACAGGCCATAGCAGACCTTAAGAAGGATTTTAAAACCAAATAAGAGAAGTGGAGGAAAAATTGGGAAGAGAAATGAGAAGGATTCAGGAAAAGTATGAAATGAGAGTCAACAGCCTAACTGAGGAAAATAACACCTTAAAAAATAGACTAACTCGGGGGCGGAGCCAAGATGGCGGAGTAGAAACAGCTCTTCCAAGCCTCTCTGCCCCCAGATTCCCCCCAAACTATGTAAAAGGGGACTCGAAACAACTTCTGGAGCCCCAGCACCCACAGAACAACACAGAGACGCTAACCTCCCGCTGAGGACAGCCCAGCAGCCCTGCAGGAAGGACCAGCACAGCGGTCTGGGACCTGGCAGCGAGCAGAGCGCAGAGCTCAGGAGCCGAGCCGAGCCCAGGTCCGCGTGAGCCGAGGTTTTAGCCCCAGGGCGGCAGGGCCAGCAGCTGGCTGGAGGAACCCCAGAACACCAGGAGCTGTGGCAACTCCAGAATTATCAACATAGACATGCCTAGGACAAAGTAAGAGGTTAGTGTCCCATGGACTTTGGGACCTGTATTTGGGGAATGCGTCAGCTCCCTCCCCTGGGGCTAGAAGCCACTGAGGACAAACTCCATTTTGTAGTTTTCAGAGGCAGCTCCCGCTCCCAGCCTACAAATTGTAGGGAGATCCAGCGATCAGTCTTGGGGGGTAATCGCTCTTGCTTTAACCTCCCTGAATCTGGATTGTGATCTAGGGTGGAAGTTGTGGGTGGGTTTACAGCTTGCCAGAAACGGAAGTTGCCCCCCACACGTTCGGGACGAAAATTCCTCTATCTGGCCTTAAAGCCATAGTGTGGCAACAAGCCCAAAAGTCAAGTAATCAAGTGGCAACATGCCAAGGCAAAGGAAACAGGAAAATGCAACCCTAGACTCCTATTTTGGGGGCATAGAGCAGGAAAAGGACTGTGAGGTCAGAAGTCCTGCTCCAAAAGCCCCAGGGGAAAACATGAGCGGGTTGCAGGCCATAGAGGACCTTAAGAAGGACTTCAAAAATCAAATAAGAGAAGTGGAGGAAAAATTAGAAAGAGAAATGAGAAGGATGCAGGAAAAGTATGAAATGAGGGTCAACAGCCTGACTGAGGAAAACAACACCTTAAAAAATAGACTAACTCAAATGGCAAAGGAGGCCCAAAAGGGCAATGAGGAGAAGAATGCCTTAAAAAGTCGAATTTGCCAGATGGAAAAAGAATCTCAAAAGTTCACTGAGGAGATTCATTCCTTCAGAGTTAGACTGGAGCAAATGGAAGCTAATGACTTTATGAGAAATCAAGATGCTGTTAAGCAGATCCAAACAAACGAAAGATTAGAAGGCAATGTGAAATATCTCATGGGAAAAACCACTGACCTGGAAAATAGATCCAGGAGAGACAATTTAAAAATTATTGGACTACCTGAAAGCCATGATCAAGGAAAGAACCTAGAAATCACCCTTCAAGAAATTCTCAAGGAAAACTGCCCTGATGTTTTAGATCCAGAGGGCAAAATAGAGGTTGAAAGAATCCACAGATCACCTCCTGAAAAAGATCCCAAAAAGAAAACTCCCAGGAATATTATAGCCAGGTTCCAGAATCCTCAGATCAAGGAGAAAATACTACAAGCAGCCAGGAAGAAACAATTTCAATATTGTGGAAACACAATCAGAATAGCCCAGGACCTGGCAGCTTCTACACTGAGGGATCGAAGGGCATGGAATATGATATTCCAGAGGGCAAAAGAACTGGGAATGAACCAAGGGTCACCTACCCAGCAAAACTGAGTATTTTGTTTCAGGGGAAAATATGGTCATTCAGTGGAATAGAGGACTTTCAAGCATTCTTGAGGAAAAAACCAGAATTGAATAGAAAATTTGACATCCAGACACAAGAAGGAAGAGATGCCTGAGAAGGTAATCAGGGAAAAGAAATCAAAAGGAACTTATCAAAGTTGAACTATTTACATTCCTATATGGAAAAGCAATAACTGTGACTGATGATATCTTTCTCACTATGAAAATAATGGAAGAAGGGGGTGTGGTCATATGAATACATATGTGAATGTGTGTGTATATGGTTACAGTTATATATGGATAGAGGGCATAGGTTGAATTTGTTGGGAAGGGAGAATACTCAAGGGATGAAATTATGAGGTGAGAGAGGAAAGTGGCAAGAGGAGATGGGGAGAGACAGGGTAGGGTAAACTATCCCATGTAGAAGAAGCAAGGGGAAGTGGTTGCAAAGGAGGGGGAGAATAGGGAAGGCTAAAAAGGCAAAACCACATTCACATTGAATTTGGTTCAGGGAGAAAATGACATACATACTAAATGGGATATCTCAACCTGCAGCAGGATAGGGGGAAGGGGGATGAGAGGAGGGATGATGGATGGGAGGGCATCCTTGGGGTGAGGGGAGGTTGGAAGTACCCACTATAGAAGGGGGACAGGATCATGTAGGGAATGGAGCAGGTGGGGGGTGGGTGAGTGGGAGGGAATTATAAGCAGCCTTGTACAATATATCTACTGTGATAATGTTTTGCATAGCTAGACATGTACAACATATACTGAATTACTTATCTCCCAAGAAGGAATGGGTGACAAGGGAGGAAGGAAATGGATCTGAAATTCGAGGTTGTAACATTAAATGTTTCAAATATATATAAATACTATTATTAATACTCTTTTGCTTGTAATAGGGAGATAAGATGTGCAGGCATTGGGACACAAAGATTCACCTTCCTCTAATGGAAAAGTCGATGGGGGTATGGGAGAAGGTATGGGAGAGAGCAGATTGGAGGAAGCGATATCTTGTGGGACTACTATTCTGGGAGGTTGGGTAGGGGAATAATGGGGGGGAAATGATTGTAACTCAAAATCTGGCGGAAATGAATGATGTAAAACAGAAGTTAATAAAGCATTTGTTTAAAAAAAAATAGACTAACTCAAATGGCAAAGGGGGCTCAAAAAGACAATTAGGAGAAGAATGCCTTAAAAAGCCAAATTTGCCAGATGGAAAAAGAATCTCAAAAGCTCACTGAACAGAATCATTCCTTCAGAGTTAGATTGGAGCAAATGGAAGCTAATGACTTTATGAGAAATCAAGATGCTGTTAAACAGATCCAAACAAATGAAGGAATAGAAGGCAATGTGAAATATCTCATGGGAAAAACCACTGACCTGGAAAATAGATCCAGGAGAGACAATTTAAAAATTATTGGACTACCTGAAAGCCATGATCAAAGAAAGAACCTAGAAATCATCCATATATATAGAGAGAGAGAGAGAAAGAGAAAGAGAGAGAGAGAGAGAGAGAGAGAGAGAGAGAGAGAGAGAGAGAGAGAGGACTTTCAAGCATTCTTGAGGAAAAAACCAGAGTTGAATAGAAAATTTGACATTCAGACACAAGAAGCAAAAGATGCTTGAAAAGAAGTCACTATGAACTTATCAAAATTGAACTGTTTACATTCCTATAGGGAAAAACAATAACTGTAACTGATGAAACTTTTCTCAGTATGAAAATAGTTGAAGTATATGGGCATATGAACACATATGTAAATGTATGTACATATGTTTTCAGGTATACATAGATAGAGGGCACAGGTCGAATTTAATAGGAAGAGATGATACTTAAAAGGTGAGGGTAAGAGGTGAGAGAGTAATGTGGTGAGGGGGAATGGGGAGAGACAATGGGTTGAACTGTCTCATATAGAGGAGGCAGGGGAAGGTGGTTGCAGGGGAGGGGAGGAATAGGAAGGCAAAAATGCAAAACCTTATTCTCATTGAATTTGGACCAGGGAGAGAATGACATGCATACTAAGTAGGGTGTTCCACCCTATAGGAGCTTGGGGGAGAGGGCGATGGGGGAAGGTGGTGGAGGGGAGGGCAGGCTGGGGGGGAGGGAAGTTGGAAGCACTCACTTTTGAAAAGGGACAGGATTAAGGTGGGGCGTAGATCAGGTGGGATGGGAGGGAGGGGAATTATAGTCAAGTCTTTTATAATATATCTACTATGGTAATGTTTTGCATAGCTATACATGTACAGCATATACGGAGTTGCTTATCTTCCTTTTAAAATAAAATATTTTTAAAAAATATATAAATACCATGATTAATACCATTTTGCATATAATTGGCAGATAAGATGTGCAGGCAATGGGGTGTGGGGATTCACCTCGCCCTACTGGAAAAGTCAAAGGGGGTATAGGAGAAGAGATGGGAGAGAGCAGATTGGTTGAGGGGATATCCTGTATGACTGTTATTCTGGGATGGTGGGTAGGGGAAAAATGGGGGAAAAATTGTAACTCAAAATCTGATGGAAATGAATGATATAAACCAGAAGTTAATAAAGCATTTTGGGAAAAAAAAATCACTTATCACAGATCACCATAATAGATATAACCATAGTAAAAAATAGCTTGAAATGTTGCAAGAATTACCAAAATGTGACACAAAGGTATGATGTGAGTGTATGTTATTGGAAAAATGATGCCAATAGACTTGCTAAAAGCAGAGTGCCATAAACCTTTAATTTGTTTAAAAGTAGAAGTGATGGGGGCGGCTAGGTGGCGCAGTGAATAGAGCGCCGGCCCTGGAGTCAGAAGGACCTGAGTTCGGAGCCGGCCTCAGACACTTAACCCACACAAACAGAAACCTAGCCGTGTGACCTTGGGTAAGTTACTTAACCCCAGTTGCCCTAAAGGGGCGGCTAGGTGGCACAGTGAGTAAGAGCGCCGGCCTCGGAGTTGGGATGACCCGAGATCAGATCCGGCCTCAGAAAATGAGCACCCACGCATAAATAATGACTAGCCGTGTAACCTTGAGCAAGTTACTTAACCCCAAATGCTTTAAAAAAAAAAAATAGAAGTGATATCTGCAAAGTACAGTAAAACAAAGCTCAATAAAATGAGGTATGCCTGTACCTTAGATAGTTTGTTGAGAAAAGCATTTTTGAAATCTTAATATTTATATAAATGTTTTTATTTCCTCATTTTAAACCTGAGGAAATCGAAGCCTACAGTGAGTTGTGTATAGAATCATGCCATAAGAGTTATTGCAGCAATATGACTTGACCCCACTTCTGATTCTTAAATATGGTGCGCTTTGCAACAGTATTATGATGTTATATAATTAAAATATCAATTGTAGTAATGGATTTCTTCTTTCACTGACTTGTAATGAAAGAGCCAAACACATAATTTACCAATTTGTTTTATTTTCAGTTAATAATATTAAGCACTAAATAATATTGTGCACTAAATAAAAATGGTCGTGATAGATATTACTTTTGAATAGGACATTGATTACAGCATACACTTTAGTATGAGCTTGAGGCCAGAAGACTTTTTAAATGGGATTTTTCAGTTAATAAGCGTTTATTAAGCAACTACTATGTTCTAAGCTTTGTACTATGTGTTGTGGATACAATGAAAGACAAAAGACAATCCTTACTCTCAAGGATGTCACAGTCTAATGTGGGAAACAACATGTAAACAATGATGTACAAAAAAACTATAGATAGGATGAATTGAAAATAATAGAAGGAAGGCACTAGAACTAAGGGGTATTGGAAAAACTTTCCTATAGAATGTGGGGTTAACTTGAAGAGAGTTGAAGGAAGCAAAGATTAGATGGTTGAATATTCTAGGCATGAAGGACAGCCAGTAAATATGCCTAGAGTTGGAAGATGAAGTGTCTTGTTCAAGGAACAACAAGGAGGCCAGTGTCACTGGATCACAGAGTATGTGATAGTGAGTGAAGTGTAAGAAAACTGGAAAGATAAGAAAGGGGCCATTTTATCACAGTTGTTGAATGACAGAGGAGGTGAGATCTGCAAATCCAGAGATTAATTTGATGCTGTCAATTACCCTCTTCTCTCTCATGGTCTCTTTCTAGGTTCTCAGGATAGTATGCATTCCTGGTTATCCTACCTATCTAACCATTCCTTGCACTTGTTTGCTGAATCTTTATCCAGGTCATGCCACCTAACTATGGGTGTGCCATGGAACTCTCATCTGGTTCCTCTTTGCCCTCTGTACTATTTATTTTACTTGATAAATTCTCAACATCTACCATGAGTACTTTTACAGTCCTAACCACTCTGGTGACCTCTGGTCTCCTATTTCCAGCTGCCTTTTGGACATTTTGAACTTAGTTATCCAGTAGACATCCTAAACTATAATGTCAAAATTGATCTCATTATCTTTACCCCAAAAATCTACCCCCTTACAAACTTCCATACCACTGTTGAGGGTACCAGTATCCTCCCAGTCCCCAGTCTCACATCCTAGGTGTCATCCTTGACTCACTCTTACTCTCTCTCCATCTCTCTTTCTCTTTCTCTCTGTCTCTCTGTCTCTGTCTCTCTCTCTCTCTCTCACACGCGCACACACACTCTCACACACATCCCACCTCCCCCTCCCCCCAATCCAATTCATTGCCAAGATCTATTGATTTTACCTTTACAGCATCACCTGCATATTCCTTAACTCTTCTGACACTGCCACCACCCTGGTACAGACCCTAATCATGCCTGGACTACTGTTAAAATAATCTGCTGATTGGTCTATCTTCCACAACCTCTCCTCCACTCTAGTTCATGCTAAATTACAGGTATAACCATGTCTCTGTCTCTCTGTCTCTCTTTCTCTGTCTGTCTCTTGTCTCTCTCTCTCTCTCTCTCTCTCTCTCTCTCTCTCTCTCTCTTTCTCTCTCTCTCTCTCACACACACACACACACACACACACACACACACACACTCACTTCTTTATAAACTCAAGTGGTTCTCTTTCACCACCAGCATCAAATATAAAAATCTTTTTGAAATTCAAAATCCTTTACAACTTTCTCATTCCTTCCTCCCCCTCTCCCTTCAACATACCCACATACATCTTTCCAGTTTTCTTACCTCATCACATGTATTCTATGATTCAGTGATACCTGCTTCCTTGTTCCAACTGCAAAACATTCCATTTCCTGATTCCATGCATTTTCACTGGCTGTCTCCAATGCCTAGAATGCTCGCCCTTCTCATCTTCAGGCTTCCTGGGCTTCTTTTAATTTCTAGCCAAAATCCTACCTTCTTCAGAAAGCCTTTATCCATCTCCTTTAATTCTAGCACCTTCCCTATCTTAATTATTTCCAATTTATCCTGAATATAGCTTATGTGTACATAGTTGCTTACACCTTATCTTCTCCATTAGATTTGGGCTCCATGAGAACAATAGTTTTTTTCTTTCTTTGTATCCCCAACATTTAGCACAATGTCTGACACATAGTAGGCCTTAATGTTTAATGACTGACAGGATAAATGGGTGTTAAGAATCTATGAGAGGTGATGAGATCATCAAATGATATATTATAGAGAGAAAGGAGGAAAAGGCTCAGGATAGAGTGTTACAGGATACCTACAGCTGTATGACAGAGTTAAGACAGTGAGAGGAAAGAAAGTGGGGATACATATTGTCATCAGTCTTCTCAAAGAGTTTAGCCACAAAGGAGAGATATAGCATAATAGTTATAGGGTGGACCAATCAAATAGGGTTTTTTTTTAGGATGGGGGAGACATGGCCATATTTATAGACAATAGGGAAGGAACCAGTAGACAGGGAAAGACTGAAGACAAATAAGATAGTGGAAATGAGAGAAAGGGCAGTTTTCTGGAGAATGGAATATGATCATTTATTCAAATAGAGGGGTTTGCTTTGACAAAGAAATGGGCCTCCTCTTCATGTGTAACAGAGATAAAGGAAGAGATAGAGGCAGAAGGCATCTAAGTGATATGAGAGGAGGAGGGAAGAGGCGGGAGTTCTTAGGGATTGACCAGTTTTTTTCAATGAATTAGGAGGCATGTTTCTCAGCTGAGAGGGTTAAAGGTATGTGAGATTTGAGGAGGGATGAAAAGGTTTGGTAAACCTGCTGTAGTGAGCTAATTGGGGCAGTGTGAAAGGGATTGCTTTGGCACATGTTAGGCACTTCTTGTAAAAAGCAGATACACATCACTTTTGGGGAGGGTGATATGAGGTAATTCACCAACAATTTTTTTTAATTATAGAAAATCAGATTATGAGCTCCTCATCCAATTCCAGTCTTTTGCATTTTTGTATCTCAAGTGCTTAGCACACAGCAGGTACTTAATAAATGTTTAATTGATTGAAATATTTTAGAACTCAGTACATTAACAAAGTACTTAATAGATTCCCAAAAAAGAAAGTTTCTAATTTTAGCACAGCTTTATATGGGTTATTTTGAATCAGAGGTTTCTCTATAGTTAATTTTATATATGTGTCTTTTATAATAAAAACTGATTCAAATCTATTACACAAAATAAATTAATTATTTTTAAAAGTCTGTCAAGTTAAGAATGTGTCTGACTGTGGCTGATCAGATCAATATAAGCACAGAATGCATGCTCTACCACAGGTGGGTCACAAATAGGCCATGTGAACATTTGAGGTAGATTGTCTAAATTTGCCCATCTCTCGTTTCTTGTGAGCTACTTCAATTCTGTTTTGCTCATAGAGCACAGCACCTTCTCTTATGAGGACACACCATTCTGGGCAGTCCTGTGCCAGGGTCTCCCAAATCAGTTGCAAAGTTCTTAAGAGAGCCCTTGAGAGTGTCTTTGTATTACTTCTGTCCACCTTCTGAGCGCTTTCCCTATGTGAGTTCTCCATAAAATAGGATTTTAGAAAAATATACATAGAATAGTACTTATAGGAAATAAGTTTTAAAACTGTAATTTTGATAGCAGGAAAGTTTTTGTTTTGGCTTTATGTCACATTGTCGAGGCCAGGTGTGAGAAAACTATGACTTTGAGACTACATGTGACTCTGGGTCCTCAAGTGCAGCCCTTTGAATCCAAATTTCATAGAACAAATCCCCTTAATAAAATGATTTGTTCTGTAAAACTTGGACTCACAGGACAGCTAGGTGGCACAGTGAATAGAGCACTGGCCCTGAATTCAGGAGGACCTGAGTTCAAGTCTAGCCTCAGACACTTACTTATTAGACATGTGATCTTGGGCAAGTCCCTTAACCCCAGTTGCTCTCCAAAAAAGCAAGAAAACAAAAACAAAAAAACTTGAACTCAATCAAAAGGCTGCACCCAAGTACCTAGAAGGGTACATGTGTCCTCGAGGCTGCAGGTTCCCCACCTCTGGCCAAGGCTAAAAGAGTGCTATAGTCAAAGGAAAGAGGTCACAGGTGTAACAATCCAGAAGAATAAAAGATGAGAGGACCAGTCAGATTGAGGGCAGAGGTATGTTATGGAACTAATAGCAATTAATAAGCGAACAATGAGAGGCTGTGTGATATAGTGGATAGAGCTGGTTTTGGAATCAGGAAGACCTGGTTCATACTGACTGTGTGATGCTAAACTTACCCTCTCAGTGTCCTAGTGAACCTATTAAATCAATAATTGGCAAAGCAGGGGCTAATTTAAATTGGTAAAAGGAGTTCCCTTTCTAGGTATTTCAATGAAATCACAACTGTGCTTTAAAATGATTAGTATGATGACTTGTATTCTTACAGTTTCAAATAAAAAAAATATTATGGTTTTTCAAGTCTTGAATATTGTTTTATATACAGTGTTTAATTTATCCTCACAACAACCCAGTGATTTAGAGGGCTATTGTTACCCTTATTTTTTGTAGATGAGAAAACTTGACCTGGTATAAAGAAACATTAGGTCATCCTGACCCGGAAGTCAAGCTCTCTGTCTACAAGACCAAACAGCACCTCTCGTTGGGCAGGCAGTGTGGTCCATGGGTAGAATTCTAAACTGAGAATCAAAATATTGACTCTGTTCTATATTCATGGAGTCACCTTGGGAAAAGTTTTTTACATCTCTGTGGGCCTCCGCATACTCATCAGTCAAAATGGACTCAGTGAATCCTGAAGGGGACACTGGCCTTCTTTCCCAAACCCCTGTTGGTTCAGCTATAGAGGGTCCAGAGAGAAAGGATCTCAGAGACAGTTTAGTCTACCCCTTTCCTTGAAGGTACCCCAGAGATGTAAGTGATTTATCTAAGACCCTGAACAGACCTAGGGTTCCAGTGTAGGCTTCCTGAATCTTAGCCCATCATAGCTTTCTTTCCTCTTACGCAGACCTGAGGGCAGCTAGAGGGCACCTTGGTGCATAGAGTACCCACCCTGGAGTCAGAAAGACTCATCTTCATGAGTTCAAATCCAGCCTAAGACACATAGTAGCAGTGTGACCCAGGGCAAGTCACTTTACTCTGTTTGCTTCAATTTTCTCATCTGGAAAAAGGAGCTAGAGAAGGAAATGATGAACCAGTTCAGTATCGCTGCCAAGAAAACCCCAAAGAGGGTTATGACAAGTCAGACAAGACTGAATAAATACTGACCTAATAAATACTAACCTAGCTCTAATCCAAAGGTTTCCAAACTTAGTTTACTGACCCTTTAAAAAAAATACTAAGTCCTACCCCAAAAATCTACTTTTGTTTCACTCTTTAAACATTTTTTGGGGGGGAATGCAGGGCAATTGGGGGTAAGTGATTTGCCCAAGGTCTCATGGCTAGTAAGTATTAAGTGTCTGAGGCCAGATTTGAACTCAGGTCCTCCTGACTCCAGGGCCTGTGCGCTATTCACTGTGCCATCTAGCCACCCCTACTCTTTAAAGATTTCTTTAAAAATTTGTGTTGTTTCCAAAAAATTTTTTTAATTTAATAAATTGTCTTGAATTTAATAGTTTATCATAAATTTGTGGGTTTTTCCTGCATTGAAATTTCTATGACACAATATCATGTCTTGTAACTATATACTATCGTATTATGTGGAAGTCATTACATGCACATATTTCTGCTGATGTATGTTGGACTTTCTGACAATGAGCAACATGCTCATCTACTACCACATTTGCTTGTTAAGACCTGTCAGTGTACTTGACTACTGGTGAGTTATTACTTGCATTTTTGTGGGTTTATTTGGAAAATAATGTAATCACTACAACTTTAACTCTGTTGTCCAACAGATGAAACATGTAAAAATGGTTTTTCAAAATTCTCTTCTCTTCTTTCCTTATGCTTCCACTGCTTCTTTATTTTTATTCAAATCCCCCTACCTAACTGCTCCCAAAGCTACTTTCCCCTCTCTGAATTGTTCCAGCACCTCCCAAGGGTGATATTTCCCACTTTGGGAACCTCTAGCCCTAGCAGAATACATGATAAATATGTTCATTTGAATCAGCAATAAGGGGAATAACTTTAAAATTGCTAATTTTTTCATTTAAAATGTTTTGATGATATTTTAGGTGAAAAAAAATTATGAAGCTCTAAAACAAAGGCAAGAGGAAGAAAGAATGCTGCAGAATTCTCCTCCAAGATCTGGTGATGATACTAAATGGGAAAGAGAAAGTCAAGAGACAACTAGAGAGCTTTTGAAGGTTAAAGACAGGTTAATTGAGGTGGAGAGGAATGTAAGTATATTTTTATTTTATTCAAATTTATTGAATTAAGCTGTTTAAAAATTAAAAATTGGGGGGCGGGTAGGTGGCGCAGTGAGTAGAGAGCCGGCCCTGGAGTCAGAAGGACCTGAGTTCGGATCCGGCCTCAGACACTTAACCCACACAAACAGAAACCTAGCCGTGTGACCTTGGGCAAGTTACTTAATCCCAGTTGCACTCCAAAAAGCAAAAAAAATAAAATTAAATTAAAATTAAAAGTTTCTTAAAGTATAAATCAGGAAGTTTACCAAACTTTTCTTCCTTACTACTTCATTTTCAAAATGTCTGTTACAAGTTTTAACAAATAATCTCAATATAACACTTTTTGAAAAAAGTGAATGAAATATTTCATGATAACAATAGTTTTTATTTTCATATATTAAATTTTCTTCCAAGTCACTCAGCGTAGTTATTAGAAAAGTGCCAGTTTTCTAAAGAATCTGGGGGTGGAGTCAAGATGGCAGAGTAAAAAGCAGCAACTTACTTGAGTTTTCCACCAAACTCTCCCTCCAAATACCTGTAAAAAATAACTAAACAAATTCTAGATCAGCAGAACCCACAAAATGACAGAGTGAAACAAATTTCCAGCCCAAGACCTTCAGGAAGGTCAACAGGAAAGGTCTAGTACACCAGGCAGTTCAACACAAAACATCAGCACAGACTGGGGTCCAAAAGGCCCGTAGCAGGCCTAAGGGGACTGAACCACTGGCAGCTGTGGTGCTTTCCAGACTTCTCAACCCACAAATGCCAAAGACAACTTAGAAGGTCAGTAGGAAAGGTTTGTCGGACCTGAGTGAGAGCATGGTCCAGCCCTAGCCTTGGGGCTAGAAGTTATCAAGGAAAATTGCCCTGATATTCTAGAAATTGAAAGAATCCACTGATCACCTCATGAAAGAGATCCCAAAAGGAGAACTCCTAAGAATGTAGCCAGACAGGGGTTGCTAGGTGGCACAGTGAGTAAGAGCACCGGCCTTGGAATCGGGATGACCAGGGATCGAATCCAGCCTCAGAAAATGAGTATCCACATATAAAATAATGACTAGCTGTGTAACTTTGAGCAAGTTACTTAACACCAATTGCTTTAAAAAAAAAAAAAAGAATATAGCCAGATTCCAGAGTTCCCAGGTCAAGGAGAAAATACTGCCAGCAGCCAGAAAAAATAATTCAAGTATGGTGGAAACACAGTCAGGATAACATAAGGTTTACCAGCTTCTATGTTAAGGTATTGGAGGGCTTGAAATATGATATTACAGAGGTCAAAGGAGCTAGGATTAAAACCAAGAACACCTACCCACCGAAACGGAGTATAATCCTTCAAAGGGGGAATGGATATTCAGTTAAATAGAGAACTTTAAAACATTCTTGATGACAAGAACAGAACTGAATAGAAAATTGATTTTTAAATATAAGAATCAAGAGAAGTACGAAAAGGTAAATAGGAAAGAGAAATCATAAGGGACTTATTAAAGTTGAACTGTTTACATTCTTACATGAAAAGATGACATTTGTAACTCATGAGACCTTTCGCAACTATTAGAGTAGTTGGAGGGAAAAGATAGATAGATAGATGGCACAGGCTGAGTTGAATATGAAGAGATGATATCAAAAAATAAAATTAAGGGGTGAAAGAGGAATGTACTGGGAGAAGGAGAGAGGGAGAGGTAGAATAGGGTAAATTATCTCACTTTAAAAAAGCAAGAAAAGGCTTTTACAGTGGAGGGAAAGGGGTGGAGATGAGAGGGAGTGAGTGAACTTTACTCTCATCAGATTTGGCTTAAAGAGGGAATAACATACACACTAAGTTAGATATGGACATCTGTTTTAACCCTACAGGGAAGTAGGGGGGAAGGGGTTAAAAGAGGGGAGATGATAGAAGGATAGAAGGGATAGGTTGAGGGAGAGGGTAATCAGAAGCAGACACATTTGAAGAGGGACAGGGCCAAAGGAGAAAATAGAATAAGTGGAGGGTGGGATAGATGGAGGGAAATATAGTCTTTCATAGCATGACTTATAGAAGTGTTTTGCATGGCTACACATGTGTAACCCATACTGAATTGCTTGCCTTAATGAGGGTGGGTGGGGAGGGAGGAAGGGAGAGTTTTACAATGAATGTTTTATGAAGGAATGTTAAAAATTGTTTTTACATGCAGCTGGGAAATAAGATATAGGGTAATGAGAAATAGAAATCTGTCTGGCCCTATTGGAAAATAGATGGGGAAGGGGATAAGAGAAAGGGTGGGAGGGGGCGTTGATAGAAGGGAAGCTGCATTGGGGGAAGGGGTCATCGATGCATGCTGTCTTGGAGTGGGAGAGAGGGGAGAGATGAAGAGCAAATTTGGAACTCAAAATCTTGTGGAAGTAAGTGTTGAAAACTAAAAATAAATTAATGAAAAGATTTTTAATTTTAAAATTAAATTAAATTTTTTAAATTAAAAAATTTTTAAAAAGAAAAGTGCCGTTAAAAATCCAAGAAAGTTCTACTCTGATGACTCATTGTAGTGTGGAAAGTATTGAGGATATGGGTGCAATGATGGACAGTCTATATTTTTAGTCCAAGGACATTTCAAGCAAAGTTTGGGAGAAATTCATCACCAGGTTGAACACAAGATAATGAATTATTCAGTCACTGCAACTCTGAGAACTTCAACTACCAGCCCAGAGAAATTATAATCATTGTCAGCTGAGGGAATGGGAGAATCACATGATCTTAAGAACTAGAAGAGAATTTAGAAGCTTTTCTCACCTGTATCTAAACAAGAATGTCCAAAGAGGCTAGCTTCTGCTTAAACACCTCCAGTGAAAAGGAACTGTACTATTTCCTGAGGCATCCTGTTGCATTTTTAACAGCCCTGATTTTAAGTTTTGACTATCAGGTCTGGTTATGCGGACATTATTCTTCTAAGCCTAAATCTTTTTTTTTCTGCAACTCCCATCCATTGTTCCTAGTTTTGCCCCCGGGGCAAATCAGAACAGATCTTTAAGATGATAGCCTTTCAGATATTCTAAGGCAAAAGTATCTTGCAAGCCCCTTCTGAGTATTTTTTTCCTCTTCGCTGAACAGCTTTAGTGCTTTTTTTTCCCCTTTTTGGAGGGCAGAAGGTAGGGCAGTTGGGGCCAGTTTTTGTGTTAAGTGTCTGAGGTCACATTTGAACTCAGGTCCTCCTGACTCCAGGGCCAGTGGTCTATTCACTGTGCCCACCTAGCCACCCCAGAACTTTAGTTCTTTAAACTAAACCTCAGATGCGAGTCACATTCTTTCCAAATCTTTGTTCTTTATCATATTCTTTATTCATTAACCGTAGAATTCTTGTGAATTCTAAATTACCTAATTGCTTACAAAATGGTTTCAACATAGTTCTAGGTGTTTGGGATTACAGTATTACACTTTGCTATAAATAATATGTACTCTAATATAAAAAATGCTTTGTTACCTCAGGTTTTAGAAAACAAATTATTTCCCTGTTTTATCAGTTGGATTACTGTACACTGCTCTTAAAAGTCAATATTTGCATGTCTTTATATATCACCCTGACATATTTTAGTTCATATCACATATCAGTAATCTCATAACCTCAGTGAAAGATAACATACAGGTATTACAGAAGAATCCATATTGGAAGAGCATTGGCAGCTGAAGTCAACTCAGTTTAAATGATGTAGTAATGATATAATTTAAATTGATAAGCAAAATGTTGAGAATGGGGAATAAACAAAACAGAACTTTTTATCTTGTTGAAGTTAATATATACATATTTTAAAACAATGATAAATAATGGAGTTGATGGTTCTTTTACTTTGTAAATACAGAATTCTTCTGAGTTGAAATTAGACACTAAAAGAAGAAAAAAAACATATTGTTAAACACTAGAATTGAGTAACTTGCCTCTAACCTATTTAAACCAGGTTTGCAAAGGCATAGAGAAAATTTCACTTCTATATTTTGATGAATCATAATTTCAGTAAACAATATAACCTTTGAACACTCTTTATGGTTGTAGGCCCTAGATCTTTTAATATGACACCTATCCATGCCTTCTTATCCTGTGCAACTTGTGTCCATGTTCTTCTATAAATCCTTCATAGAGCATCTACCCAGTTAATTGAAAGCTTTATTCTAGCTTTTATAGCATACAGAGTATCAGAAAAGTCTTAGTGTACTTTAAAGGTATTCAAGCTTAAAGCTAACCTCTGTTGTGGCTTCCCATTTGTTATCCTTAAGTATTTCTCTTAGACTTAAACACATTGTTTCCTACATGAGGTCTTTTTTTTTTTACTACTTCTTATATGACAGTTATCTTTTGTAGTATCAAAAAGCATTTATCAACTGACCATATTCTTTATAATATGCACCACATGTGCTAGGTGCCAATACAAAAGCAAGATTGTTCATGTATTTCCCATTTTAATAGATGAATAAGGAGGATATATAAAATAAATATACAGTGATGGTGGTGGGGAGGGTTGGGGCATTAACAACTGAGAGAATAAAGAATTCTGGAATTGAGATATAACCTGTTACAGGCATATAGAGAAAAAAGATGGATTTTCACTGTAGTATGACTAAGGGAAGAGTATTATTGTATGATCATGTTGGAAAGATTAGGTGGGAGATTTTGAAGGACTTTAATTCCAAATGGAATTTATGTTTTATCCTAAAGGCTGCAGGGAATCATTGAAGTTTTGTGAGCAACATGCATTTATTAAGTTCCTACTGACTCTTGAGTTGAAGGACTTGTTTTTAGATCCTGCCTCTGACATTTGCTACCTTTGTGAAAGGCAGCTAGGTAGATTAAATACTTGACTGGGAGTCTGGAAGACTAGAGTTTGAATCATCCCTCAGTTGCTTAGCAGGACACCAGATAATTCTAAGGGTCATAAAGCAGAGGGTCTAGACAGAAAGAATGGTTAATGAAGAGAGTAGGAGAAATTCTTTCTGGAAAGGGGAACAAAAAATCTTGTCTAAATAACTAATGAATAGTATTATTTGAAGGAGGAATCTATTTGAGAGGAAAACAAAGGGGGAGAGTAAATTAACCAGGTTCTGCATAATCAGCCAAATATATCTATATGTAGAATATTTTGGAGAACTGCCCCATTTTTTAGGGAATCTAGAAGATATCCTTCTTTTTGGCTTTTGCATTCAACTTATACAAACACTTTAAAAAATTATATTGGGGGGCGGCTAGGTGGTGCAGTGAGTAGAGTGTCGGCCCTGGAGTCAGAAGGACCTGAGTTCGGATCCGACCTCAGACACTTAATGCACACACAAACAAAAACCTAGCCGTGTGACTTTGGGCAAGTTGCTTGACCCCAATTGCCCTCCAAAAAGAAAAAGAAAAAAATTATATTGGTCTCTACATTGCCAGAATTTCTCCCATCATTCCTCCCTCTTTCTTCTCTTAGAGAACCATCTCATTTAACAATATTTTTATTTATTTTTAAAATTTATTTATTTATTTTTGTTTTTTGGAGGGCAATTGGGGTTAAGTAACTTGCCCAAGGTCACACGGCTGTGTGTTAAGTGTCTGAGGCCAGATCCGAACTCAGGTCCTTCTGACTCCAGGGCCGGTGCTCTACTCACTGCACCACCTAGCCGCCCCTTAACAATATTTCTAAAAGAAAAGAAGTTTAAAAAAAACCAGAACTGATCAATATATTTCTTTATCAGAATTCATCATCCTCTCAAATAGAAATAATTTTGATTAATACTTTTTTATCAGTACATCAAAGAAGTCTGAAAATATGTGCAATGTTCTACATCCATGGACCTCCTTTCTTGACTCTAGCATAGTAATGCCATTTTGGTCCTCTTTGAGAATAAAGAACAACAGCCAACCAACTAGTATTGTCTGCAAAGTAGTGGGTTGGGAGCATCTTTGCATATCTCTCTCTTCTTTGAGTCCATTTTTGTTCTTTCTTATTTTGCAATATTCACTCTTTGTTGTTTAGTGGTTGATCTTTCCATTTACCTTGTTGTAGTCATTGTGTATACTGTTTTCTTGGTCTGCTTACCTTACTCTGCATCTGTCAATGTAAGTCTTTTCATGCTTCCATGTGGTCATTTATTTTCTTTGTTTCTTTTAGCCACGCACACCCCCAATTGATGGGCATTTATTTAGTTTTCACTTCTTTGTTAGTACAAAAAGTGCTGGTATAAATATTTTGGTGTATTTGGGAGCTTTCTTTCTATCAGTGGCTTTATTGTTTTATATATATATATATATATATATATATATCTGGTTGTAGAACATCTGGGTCTAAAATTGTGGACATTTAGTTACTTTATTATTTGAAATACTTTTCATGAACCTGACTCTTCACATTTTTCTGCTTGGTTTCATATTGTTAATAAGGATTTTTAAAAGAAGTTTATATTTGGAGTTGCTTCTTTTAAGACATCTTCTAAATTCTTCAAACTCATTGGAAACACCTGGTTGGAAAAGAGTTTTTAATGCTGTGCTCTACTAGTTTACCAATTTAGATCTACACTATTTTCTTCTCTTCATTGTATTCTTATTCTGTCTTGAGATCTTGCCTTCAAAACTCAAGCTTCGGATTACTCCCACTATCCCCTCATCTTTGTTCCTACTTACATGTTGCTAAATGAAAGTGGAGAAAATTATGAAATTATGCTGACTGGTTCCACTGTAAGTTTATGGTATATAACCAGGTTCTCATTGTGTGAAGGCAATCCAATCATTTTATACCTCTCTAATAGATCCATTGTCCTACTTACCAGAGCAGTTTTTTGAAATATTTTCCTTCCTCCTCATATCTCCTATACCTATTCTTCTCTCATTCTCTCATTTAAGAAACTTGCCTCTTCCTTCACTGAAAAAACTGAAGCCAGTCACTAAGAATTTTTCTCTCCTCGTCTCACATCACTTCCTCTATCATGCCATCCTTCACTCCTGTTTCACATTAAAAAGGATGTACTTTTCCTTATCGATACAAACCCCTCTACTTGCACAAGTGATCTCATCCATCCCTTCTCCCACAAATTGCCTTCTCTCATACCTACTCTCACTAATCTTTATTTCCCTGTCTACTGGCTGCTTTCCTACTGCCTTATAGACATGCCTGGGTCTCCCTCATCCTCAAAAAATCCTCACTTGATCTATTTCTACTGTCATTGAATATCTTCCCTTTCTTTTGTTTTTAAAATTCTTTAGTTATGCCCAAAGAGCTATAAAAATGTGCATACCAGCAATAACACTTCAAAGGCTGTGTCCCAAAGAGATCATAAAAGTGGGAAAAGGACCCACATGTACAAAAATATTTATAGCAGCTCTCTTTGTGGTGGCCAAGAATTGGAAGTTGAGGGGATGCCCATCAATTGGGGAATGGCTGAACAAGTTGTGGTATATGATTGTGATGGAATACTGTTGTGCTATAAGAAATGATGAACAGGCAGACTTGAGAGAAACCTGTAAAGACTTACGTGAACTGATACTGAGTGAGAGGAGTAGAACAGGAGAACATTGTACACAGTAACAGTTATAGTATGTGAGGATTTAGGACCTAAAACAATTCCAAAGGACACATGATGGAATATTCCAGCCACATCCAGAGAACGAACTATGGAGTTGGATGCAGAGCGAAGTAGACTATTTTCTTTTTTGTTTTATTTTTGTTTTTTTCTCATGGTTTTTCCCATTTATTATAATTCTTCTATGCAGCATGACTGGTAGGAATGTATATATAGAGCGCATATCAGATTGTAAGTCATCTTGGGGAGGGAGGGGGAGAAAATTTTAAACTGATGGAAGTGAATATTGAAACTAAAAACAAATAATTAAATTAAATAAATAAAAATAAAGTCCTTCCGAAGGCTGTTTATGGTAGGCATCTCTAGTTCCTTTCCACTTTCTTTATTACCTTATTGTCTGACTTCTGACCTCATCAGTCACCTCTCTTCAAAATTACTAGTAATCTAAACTAAAAGGCCATCTACAATAGGGCCTCCACTTTCTCTCAATCTTATTCTCTTCTTAACCCATTATAGTCCAGCTTCCAACTGAAGTTTCCATTGAAACTGCTCTCTCCAAAGTTACTAATAATTTTTGAATTGCCAGATCTAATGGCCTTCTCTGTCTTCAACCTTGACTACTCTGAGTGAGGCCTTTGACACTGTTAACCACCCTCTTCTTTTTTCTCTGGGTTTTCATGACACTGTTCTCTCCTTACTCTCTTCCTACATGTCTTAGTGTTTCTCTTTTGCTTCCTTAGCTAGATCTTCATCCATATCACACCAGCTTGATAGGTCTTAGGTTCTTCTCCCTTCATATTACCTTATTTGGTGATCTCATCACCTCCCATGGGTTGTAGTTGTCATTCCTATGCAGATGACTCTTAGAGCTACTTCTCCAGCTCTGACCTCTCTGATGACCTTCAGTCTCATATCTGTTGCCTGTTACATATTGAACTATATCTACTGTAGATATCTGAAACTCAGCATGTCCAAAACAGAACTTGTTTTTACCTCAAACCTTCCCCTCTTCCTAACTTTCCTATTACTGTAGAGGCTTCTCCTTCAGGCTCACAACTTTAGGGGTCCTGGACTCCTTACTGTCTCATTCCCCATCCAGTCATTTGTTAACTCCTACCATTTCTACCTTTGTAACCCTCTTCTCTCCTTTGATACTGCCATTGTCCTGGTACTATTGCAGTAACCTTGGTCTCCTTGCCTCAAATCTCTCTCTGTTCTAATATGTCCTCCTCTTAGCTGTCCAGAGTGAGCTTTCTAAAGTACAGGCATGGCCATGGCGTCCCTCCCCCCATTTATTCAACTCCAATGGTTTTTTTGTCCAGGATCAAATATAAAATCCTCTCATTTTTAAAACTCCTACTTACCTCTCTAAGAGTCCTCTTATTTCTTTCTTCTCTTCAAATACTTTGGGATCCAGTAACATTGGCTTCCCTTGTTCCTCACACACAGTGCTCCATTTCTGAATCCTGGCTTCTTTGAGATCCTAGCTAAAGCTCCACCCTCTGCAAGAACCCTTTCCCAGCCCCCCTCATTACCCTTATTGCCCACCCTCTAAGACTATACACAGTATATCTGGTATATTTCTTGTCTGTACTGTCACTTTTAAAAAGTTAGACATAATTTCTGGGTAACTAATCATTTTATTAATAATGCTAGCATATTAACAATAAAATGGGTCAGTGGGATTCTCAAATGCCAAAGATGCATTGTGGTGGTGGGCTCACAGTTTATATGCCCTTGGAAGAATGGGGTGTTCCTGAGGGTGGCAATCAACTCTGATTAGTTAACAGTTAATGAGAGAGAATGAATATTATGATGAAAGGTGAACCTATTCTAATGAAGGGCTAGGAGACATAATTTTGATTATGTCATTTACTTCTAAATTGCCCACCAACCTTGAGCTATCTAACCAAAGAATTTATATACCCTACCCAAATCTGAGCAGAACAGTGGCTGGGAGTTTAATCCTATATTAAATTCTTTGAAAAGTTGGGTGGGTAGCAATAACTAGATTCAGGAGAACGTTAGTCCTATCTGTTGTCATCAGTTGTCTTTCTGAGGCTGAGCCTTGACATGAGGACTTTAGAAAAAGGGAGGGAACTCTGAATCTCCCCAAATCATTCATTATTAATAATCATTTCTCTTAGTACACAGTTGTTTGCTTGTTGAACTATTTGCTCCTTGATGGCAGAGATTTTTTTGTCTTTCTTTGTATCCCTAGTACCTCATAGTCTCTGACACTTTGATGACACTTAAATACTAATTTACTGAATGACACACTAGTGGTGGTGAGACTCTCTGAACCCCTCTCAGCTTGTCTGGGTACTATACTTGACAAGCTTGGTAAAACCTGTTAGAATTTGGGTTCATCTGGGGGCGGAGCCAAGGTGGTGTAGTAGAAACAGCATTTCCAATGTGCTCTTCCCCACACAAATTTCAAACAATGTGAAAGGGAGCTCCAAACAACTTCTGGAGCCACAGCACCCACAGAACGGCACAGAGAAGCTAACCTCCTGCTGAGGACAGCCCAGCAGCCCTGCAGGGAGCGGCCAGCGCAGCGCTCTGAGAGCAGGCAGCACAGCTCACTGGGAACCGACAGCACAGCCCACAGAGCCGAGCCCAGGTCCGCGGTTTTAGCCCCAGGGCGGCCGGGCCTTCAGCCAGCTGGTGGAACCCCAGAACACCAGCAATTGTGGTGATTCCAGAATTATCAGCACAGATATGCCTAGGACAAAGTGAGAGGTTAGTGCCCTATGGACTTTGGGACCAGTAATTGGGGAACGCGCGGCTGCCTCCCCTGGGGGCAAAAAGCTGCTGAAGAAATGCAGCACAAAAGCCATTTTGCAGCTTCAGTAGTGGCTCTAGCTCCTGGTCTGCGAACTGTAGGAAGATCCAGCAATCAGTCTGGGGGTTAATCGCTTTTGCTTTAAACTGCCTGGATCTGGATTGTGGTCTGGGGGGGGGGGGACGTTTGGGGTGGGTATCCAACTTGCCAGAGTGGGTGGAGGCTTTACAGAGGCCACCCAACTGGCGGAAGTTGTGAAGACCCCACGTTTGGGCGGAAGCTCCCCTGTCTGGTGGCAGAGTACTATGGCAACAAGCCCCAAAATCAAGTAATTAAGTGGCAATATGCCTAGGCAAACGAAACAAAATAAACAGAAAAGTTCAACACTGGACTCCTATTTTAGGGGCAAAGAGGCTCAAAGCATGGAGGAGGACTGTGAGGTCAGAACTCCTGCACCAAAAGCCCCAAATGAAAATACAAGCTGGCTACAGGCCATAGAGGACCTTAAGAAGCAGATAAGAGAAGTGGGGTAAAATTTGGGAAGAGAAATGAAAAAGATGCAAGAAAAGTATGAAATGACTGTCAACAGCCTGACTGAGGAAAATAACACCTTAAAAAATAGAATAACTCAAATGGCAAAAGAGGCTCAGAAAGGCAATGAGGAGAAGAATGCCTTAAAAAGTCAAATTTGCCAGATGGAAAAAGAATCTCAAAAGCTCACTGAGGAGATTCATTCCTTCAGAGTTAGACTGGAGCAAATGGAAGCTAGTGACTTTATGAGAAATCAAGATACTATTAAACAGATCCAAACAAATGAAAGAATAGAAGGCAATGTGAAATATCTCATGGGAAAAACCACTGACCTGGAAAATAGATCCAGGAGAGATAATTTAAAAATTATTGGACTACCTGAAAGCCATGATCAAAGAAAGAACCTAGAAATCACCCTCAAAGAAATTCTCAAGGAAAATTGCCCTGATGTTTTAGATCCAGAGGGCAAAATAGAGGTTGAAAGAATCCACAGATCACCTCCTGAAAAAGATCCCAAAAAGAAAACTCCCAGGAATATTATAGCCAGGTTCCAGAATCCCCAGATCAAGGAGAAAATACTCCAAGCAGCCAGGAAGAAACAATTTCAATATTGTGGAAACACAATCAGAATAGCCCAGGACCTGGCAGCTTCTACACTGAGGGATAGAAGGGCATGGAATATGATATTCCAGAGGGCAAAAGAGCTGGGAATGAACCCAAGGGTCACCTACCCAGCAAAACTGAGTATTTTGTTTCAGGGGAAAATATGGTCATTCAGTGGAATAGAGGACTTTCAAGCATTCTTGAGGAAAAAACCAGAGTTGAATAGAAAATTTGATATTCAGACACAAGAAGCAAGAGATGCTTGAGAAGGTAATCAAGGAAAAGAAATCAAAAGGAACTTATCAAAGTTGGACTATTTACAGTCCTACATGGAAAAACAATAACTGTGTTTGATGAAACCTTTCTCATTATGAAAATAATTGAAGAAGGGTACATGGTATATGTTCACAGGTATACATGGATAGAGGGCACAGGTTGAATTTGATGGGAAGGGATGAATTATTTTTTTTTGGAGGGCAATTGGGGTTGGGTGACTTGCCCAGGTTCACGTGGCTGGGTTTTTGTTTGTGTGTTGGGTGTCTGGGGCCGGATCCGAGCTCGGGTCCTTCTGGCTCCAGGGCTGGCTCTCTGCTCGCTGCGCCACCTAGCCGCCCCAAGGAAGGGATGATTCTTAAGGGGTGAAGTCAAGAGGTGAGAGAGGAAAGTGGCAAGAGGAGATGGAGAGAGACAGGGTAGAGCAAACTATCTCATGTAGAAGAGGCAAGGGGAAGTAGTTGCAGGGGAGGGGAAGAACAGGAAGGCAAAAAGGCAAAAGCATATTCTCATTGAAGTTGGCTCAAGGAGAGAATTACATACATACTAAATGGAATATCTTACCCTCACTCACTCTCCTGAGTAGGGGAAAGGGGGATGAGAGGGGGGATGATGGAGGGGAGGGCATTCTGGGGAGAGGGGAGGTTAGAAGTACCCACTATCAAAGAGGGACAGGATCAAAGTAGGGAATGGACCAGGTGGGAGGGAAATATAAGCAGTCTTTTACAATATATCTACTGTGGTAATGTTTTTCATAGATATACATGTACAACACATACTGAATTGCTTATCTTCTCAGAGGGAGTGGGTGACAAGGGAGAAAGGGAACGGATCTGAAAATCGAAGTTTTAAAATTAAATGTTTCATAAGATGTCCAGGCATTGGGGCTCAGAGATTCACCTTGCCCTAATGGCAAAGTCGAAGGGGGTATGGGAGAAGATATGGGAGAGAGCAGATTGGATGAGGGGATATCTAGTGGGACTGCTATTCTGGGGTGGTGGGTAAGGAAAAAATGGGGGGAAAATGTAACTTATAATCTGCTGGAAATGAATGATGTAAACCAGAAGTTAATAAAGCATTTGTTTAATTTAAATAAATAAATAAGAATATAGAAAAAAAAAGAGATATAAGGAAGCTAGAAATAAGCAGGGAACCTTTGAATACCCATTGAAAAATAAATTTATAATTAGATCAATAAGTTAAATAGGAACAATGCATTTTGCTGTTGTTATAGCTGATACTTGGGTAACTACTGAACCATCTTGCATTTGAAAAGATGTAAAATCATTGGTTTAAAAAAATAAAGAGATTCTCCCCCTCCCCCTTTTACCTTGCCAAAAAAAAAAAAAAAGAAATGAGTCAAGGAATGGCCCCTTTAATTAGAAAAAGAAAAAAAAAACATATCATCCTGGGAGGGGAAGACCCTTAGGGTTGCTGTTCCACTGTTCCAAAGAGAAACAGTTACCATTGACATTCACTCTAAGCCAAGAGGGCCCAAAATACAACCATTAAGTGGAGCTTGGGCAGGTACCTATTGTGGTCTAATCTATGAGCTTCAGAGTGAACTGAGTTTTAAGACCAGCTTAAACATCATCTTCTGCAAGAAGTGTTCCTTAGTCTCTCCAGCTTCTTACCACTGTAAGGTTACCTTCCATCCTGTATGTCTCTTCTATATATATGCCTACTTATGTGCATGTCATCTCTCAAACTAGAATGCAAGGACTGGCTTTTGCTTTTGCTTTGTATCAGTGCCTGGCACTAAGTACTTAATAAATGAAACACATGAGGAATGAAAAAAAAAAAAAAGAATTTGGGTTCATCTGGCATAGTCTTCCTACAAAAATTGTACTCCAGTGTTATATCTTGGAGTTCTGTGGATTATAGATAAAAATAGAAAATCAGAGTCCCTGCCCTAAAGAAACTTTCATTTTAACAGAGCACAACAGTATATATAGAAGAATGGTAACCAAAGAGCAGCCCATTGGCCCTGAAAGTTATAGAAATGGTGAATGGGGCTCTACAGGAATAAATTGATAAAAACTATCCAAGAATACTAGCAGTTTGTTTGATGGGAAGAGGAAGTCAAGATGGTTATATAAGCTAAGGAGAAGATGGCGTAAGATTAGGGAGGGAGTGAAGTGAAGTGAAGGTCACGACTGGGAATTTCCTGAAATAATGGTCCAGGAGAGTTGAGTCACCAATTAAGGAGACATATGAGAGTTTCCAGGAGAGGTTATTCTAGGAAAGTGATTCTCAGTCATCGTTTCATTATCCCTTTATACTTTTAAAAATTATTGAGCTCCCCAAAGAGTTTTTGTTTATGTTGGTTACATCACTTATGTACCATATTAGAAATTAAAATGTCTTTGTATTATTATGAGAACAGTTTGATTTCAAGAATCCCCTGAAAGTGTCTCAGGGACTCCCATGCATCTGTGGACCACACTTTGAGAGCTGCTGTTCCAGGGTTGGTCTCTGGTGTAGGTTTTTTCCTTTTCCTTACAGAAAACACACAAAATAAATTAAAAGTAAAATAATTTGATAAAGCAAGTAGCTATTTATAAAAGTGCTTCAAAGAATTGTAAAATTCTCTTTTTAAAAATTATTTTACTTATCCAGATTTTAACTAGTAAAAACCATGTTTCCTTAGTATATAGATATAAAATTTTAATGTGGCATAGAAGACCTATAAAACTCATGTTATTCTTGATCTTTGACATTTAGTCTGATAAAAAGGACATTCTATTGAAATTCAATTCTAATTTTTCTCTATATTTTATATTTTTAGGACAGGTCCTGCTATTTTCAATGTTTTTCTTCTATTTTTAATGATTTCTGCTTTGTGATGCAGATATATAAATTATGAAGTGTTAAACTCTGGGACTAAAAATTCTAGATATATTCAGAGTAAATAAATATTTGAACACTTTTCTTGTTAACTACAGTGTTATATTATATGAATGTAATAATTGAAAATCTTTTCTATTGTACCTTGTCCAAGAAGTGCAGACAAAATATAATTTTAATGAAATTTTGTACTCTAAATATATGAAATAAATATAGGTCAGGTATATTAAGTATCATGGACAAAGTTTTCAAAGAGGACAATTTAAATTGGTCTTATTGACTTATTTGCTCCCTAGTTTGCATTATTTGTCAAATACTAAAACTTTACTGCTATTCCATCCCAACTCTTTGTGTACCAATGTTCATAGGGTAGCATATAATTTTTCCAGTATTGCACAGTAGATAGAATCAAACCTAGATACAATAGTTATAATTAAATTGTACTGAATTGGCTTCAGAAGATGTGGGTTTGAGTCTCTTCTTAACTAATTCTTCACAATATTTAGCAAGTTATTTAACCTCTTTGACCTTCCTTCCATTCATATGAAAAATGAGTATAAAATTTCAGATAGGCTTTGCCTACTACTTTACCAGATTGTAATGAGGGTTGAATTAAGTAACATGTTAAGTCCTTTGTCACTATAAAGAAGTTTGCAGAAATTTGTTATTGTTATTAGAATTGCCTTTTCTTCCTTGGATTTCCATTGAAATTTTAAGTTTAATAAGAGGCAGTGTGATACAGTAGAATGCTGGGTTTAGAAGGGGAAGATCTTGGTTAATTTTCCACCTCTGGCACTATTACATATTTTACTTTGGAAAAGTTATTTTACTTAAATGTACCTCAGACAACTTCCTAGGATTTATTTACTAAGTCAGAGGTTACAATCTTTTAGAAGGAATACCCTTACTAGAAGTTCACCAGGCTGACAAAATTACAGATGACTCCATTGAGTTTAAGATTATCATGTAAAATTCTTTCTGAATAAGGTTTCCAAAAATCCTTGCCTAATCTGTAATTATTTTAGATACTTGTGTTTTATTCAGCAAATAGATCATAGACTTGAGTTTGTATTTTTTAATTTATGTTGTTTCTCTACTAAGAATGCCACCCTGCAAGCAGAGAAACAAGCATTGAAAACTCAATTGAAGCAACTTGAGACACAGAACAATAATCTACAGGCGCAGATTCTTGCACTTCAGCGGCAGACTGTTTCTTTACAAGAACAAAATACCACCCTTCAGACTCAGAATGCTAAGCTTCAGGTAATTTTTATGTAACATTTTTGGTGAGAGGGTTTTATCAAAAGTGGAAATTCTTTTTTGAATGGGAAACTTTGGTATCAATTATCAGTCTTGCCAAATACTTGATACTGATTTCTTGGTTTAAAAGCTTAACCACAGGGGCAGCTAGGTGGCATAGTGAATAGTGCACCAGCCTTTGAGTCAGGAAGACCTGAGTTTAAATTTGACCTCAGACATTTAACACTTACTAGCTTGTGTGATGTTAGGCAAGTCACTTAACCCCAATTACTCTTCCTTTCCCCCTCCAAAAAGACAAAAAAAAAACCCCTTAACCATGGATGAAGTAAAATATTTATAGTACTTTGATTAGAGTATCTATATCAAGCTTATTAGGCTTCTAAGTAAAAAAAAAAGAGAGTAAATAGGGTATGTTAATGCAAAATATAAAATAAATTATAGAACTTTTTAAAAAGTTGAGATTGTAGTAGATATTGTTTCAGAGTATATATGGCTATATAGCATATGAACACTGGTTTCCTTTTTCCAGATCTTTCATTGAGTCAGTTATTAGAAAAAGAGATATTCAGGTAGGGCTTTTAAAATAATTTTTGAACTCTAAGACTTGTCTGTGTTCTTGGTCTCATTAATTTGTCAAGTCACTAGATATTAAGTGCCTAATATACTGAGAGTATAAATACTGAGAGTATAAAGACAAAAACAAAACAATTCCTTCCTTCCAAAAATCCTACCATAGCTTGAGAAGGGAAGAATTAGATCTGTCACTTAAAAAAAAAATCAGTCGTCTTCACCTTCAAAACGGTAGAAAAAAATGTGTCAGCTAGAAACCTGAAAGGAATAAAAAAGAGGTTTCGTTCTCTTGGTCTGGCTGTAATTAGAAACATGTTATCATTATAACTTTAGCTATTTTTAGCAAAAATTTTAGTTTTTTTTAAAACTTTTAAAAAGTTTAAAGTAGATATGAGTAGATTTATGATTCCTTAATTTATAAGAATTCCTCATAATGTTCCAAAATCCTTTTTACTCACTTTTTGCTAAATCAATATTAGATTTCTTTTATCATCTGATAATTATATGTTATATTGTGACAATTATTACAGGTGGAAAACTCTACCCTTAATTCCCAAAATACCTCACTTATGAACCAGAATGCCCAGTTATTAATTCAGCAGTCTGCCTTGGAAAATGAAAATGAATGTATAGTCAAAGAAAGAGAAGAGCTGAAATCTCTCTATGATGCACTGGTCAAAGACCATGAAAAACTGGAAAATCTTCATGAACGTCAGGCTTCTGAATATGAGTCCCTCATTGCCAAACATGGAACACTGAAGTCTATACACAAAAATCTTGAGGTGGAACATAAGGACCTCGAAGATCGGTAAGTTTTGTTGTTTTCTTATTAAAACATGTAAATAGTTTTTTCAAGTTAGCTTAATGAATTTCATACAGTAAGCAAACATCAAAGAAATACTTTGTAAAAATCATCACTTTTTCTTCAAGTCTTAAATATTTTTAAAATATTTTTATTGATACCTTTCATCTTTACCCATCTCTTCTTCCAGACTAAACCCTCCTTTCTAACAAAGGAAAAACAATTAATTAAAAATATATGATAAGCCATATCTAACAATATATAAAATAATCTGACCTTATATAGTCCTACCCCCTCTCTATGTGTGTTTCATTATCATTTCTCTAGGACCTTCACTGGTTTTTCTGTTATTCAGAATTTTATTTCCATCTAGTGACTTTTTATATATTTATAGTCACTCTGTATCTTTTTTCTTGGTTCTTTTTATTTTGCTTTGCAGTAATTCATAAATATTCATGTATTTTTCTGAATTTTTTATATTCAAAATATCTTTTAGCACAGTATTATCCCACTATGTTCATCAACTATAGTTTTTTCATCTATTCCCCAATTGATAGGCACCCACCTTGCTTCCAGTTCCACAAATAATGTTGCTATGATTATTTTCTAAGTTTTTCACATTTTTTTCCATCTTCTACTTCCTTTGGGGGTATATGTTCAATAGTGAAGACTCTGTTATCCTCAGCATCATTATGCCTAATTTAGTTATTTTTCTTGCATAATTCCAAATTGAAATATTTAACTTTTATACTAATTAACAGTTCTACCAGCTGTGCATCAATATGCTTGACTTCCCAACTATTCTTACATTGATTTTTCTCACTTTTTACTATCTCAGTTTGCATGGTGTGAAGTAAAACTTGTTCTAATTTACATTTCTCTTAGTGAGTTGGAGCAGGTTTTCATTCGGTTTATGTTTTATTTATAGTTCATGGGTTTTTTTTTATAAAACTTCTTATTTTCTAACTACTTTTTGGAGAATAGCTCTTGTTGATATAAATTTATATCAGTTCCTTTTGGGTTTGGATATCAGGCCTTAACCAGTGATATTTCATGCAGATACTTTCCCCCATTCTACTGTATCTTTTCTAATTCTGCTCTTATTTATTTATTCATTCATTTATTTATTGCTAAGAGGACATTTTAAGTTAAATCTTTAACTTTCCCTCCCTGCTTCCCCTCTACCTCACCTCCCCAGCTATAACCAGTTACTGAAACAGAAAGGACAGTTGGAAGAATTGGAAAAAATGCTCAAAGTTGAGCAAGAGAAAATGATGCAAGAAAATAAGAAACATGAAACTGTAGCTGCAGAATACAAGATACTTCGAGGTGAAAATGATAGGTAATGACTAAAGATATCCAGTCCTATGTTTTCTTTAATTCTAAATTAAATTTGCTTGTCAGAGTACCATTCATGATGATAATCCCAGCTCTGGACTGAGAATGTTTAGATAAAAGACCATTTATTCCTTAAAGTGTAGATGCTTAAATAAATGTTTGTAGAAATATTGAATTTAATTATGTAAATGATTTCATTTAGTTGTCTTCCCTATATATTCTCAAATCAGTAATTAAAGAATAAGCTGCCTATCCGAGTATTCAATAGTAAGTTGAACAGATATAATTTTTAATTGATTCTGTCTACTTTGCACTGTATGTTAAAAACCTTTTAATTTTATATGAAATAAAAATTGAATATTCATTTTCTATTTTGTACTTTAAACATTTTCTTACAGTTAATCACTTCTAAGAAAGAGGATGGTACTTTCTTTATGACAGATTGTTGAATACAAATTTTGTGTAGTCATACCATTTATTTTCAAATAAAAAGTAATGTCTATAATTTAATCAGTAATGATCCTTTTTAATCCCTCTCTGTTTTAAGGATTTTTAAAATATAAAATTATATTCAAGAAAACTTTGCCTTCCTCAGTGCCATTATCCACAGCTTAGTGAGTCTAAACATTAGCATGGCATTACAAATTAAAAATGAAAAGTTAACCAGTTTGAAAATCTTACAAATCTTTGCTGATTTTCTAATTAAAGGTTGAGTCACACATATAATCAACTGTTGAGAGAGACTGAAACTTTACAAACTGACCACAAGAATTTAAAGAGCCTGTTAAACAATTCCAAATTGGAACAGACAAGATTAGAAGCTGAATTTTCAAAGCTAAAGGAACAGTATCAACAGCTGGATATTACATCCACTAAACTGAATAACCAATGTGAGGTGAGCTCCCACAACTTTGTTTCTTCTAATTCATAATGCTATGCTCTGTTTGGGGAAAACACTATGGCATCACTAAAAATTGACTTGTTGGAGTTACAGTTGGAGCATGGAGGCGGAAGAAATTGGAAACTGCCAGTAAGAAAAAGTTCAGTCTATTTTGATATCTACTAACATAATTTATCTATGTTAATGAGGGTCAAAGACATTTTAAAGTACTCCCTAGACTACTCTTGTCATTAATTATCATTCAAATCTTTTATAGCCTCAGGTTTTCCAAGAATTATTGAATTAGATGAATTTTAGTTCATACATCTTTTCCAGTTAAGCTTTGGTAAAGCTGTTAGTAAGCAAATATGGAGTGGTAGCAGAAAAGGAAAAATTAAGGTCCAAAATAATTAACCTCTAAATAATTATGACCTAGGGTGTATATTAAAGCCTAGTTTTTCATTGTATAGGTAGTTTTTAGAAACTAACAATCAGAGAACCTTTAAATGGAACTGCTTGTGACATAGATAGAAGCCTGAAGATTTACACTTTGCATCTTGTTGTTGAAAGTCTTCAGTTAAAAGGAGTCACTTTGAAAGATGTTGTAGTTGATTACTGCCATCAATGCTCATTAAATCAAATCCACATATTACCAATGTTTTGGTATTAATCTGATTCATTTACAGTATTTAAAAAATTAAACCACCTAAATGAGGTATAATTATTAAACTACAAGAATTTAGATTTAAAAATTAAATCAAGTAATTAATAAAATAAACAAATAAAAAATTTAAAATTAAATCATTTGAATGAGGAATAATTATTAAACTTCAAGAATTTATAAAATCTAATTTTATAATATGGATATTTGTTGTATCCTATTTTTCAAATAAATAGAAATCCTCGATTTCCAGCCAAAATGGCTGCCAACTCAACCATACCACATAGTTTACACGTGCTTACTGCAGCAAAACACTGATGTTCATTTCATACTGATTAATCAACAAATCCAATGAGAAATTGCAGTAAGTGACTTCTTCCATCTCAGAACTATGTAAAATATCCATCCAGAAGCCTAAAGGCAATAGGAAAAGAGCCTGCTTGCAGAGTCTGTTTCAAAACATAGTAGTCTCCTACAGTGACTAGAGACATTTATAGCCTTCAGGGTTCTGTTCAGGAGTGGAAAGACCACCCAAGAAAGCCCCAGAGCAGTCAGGAAGCACAAGGGAGGGAAACTTGAGAGCCTATGGAAAATAGCATCCTACAAGGACCGGTATAGTAAAGTAACATTCAGAAACTCAGGTCGAGGGGCTCTGAAGTACTTAATGCTTTTTTTCCTGAGACACCAGAGAGTGCCTTAAAGATCTAGAGCTCTGAATCTCACAGATCAAGGGATCAAGGGCTAAACTCTGGGAAGTAGAAGTCCATGTAGGAGTTTGCTTAAGATCAAGCAAGGCCCCACATCTCACCCAGAAAGTCAACAAGGGATGAGGCTTAGCCTGGCATAAAGCCCCAATTCAGGGTTTAAAGATGGACAAATGAGTAAATTAAAGAAAATACCAAAGAAAATTATAATGCTAGTCATTGTTTAGTTTTTCAGTCATGTCTGACTCTTTGTGACTCCTTTTGGTGTTTTCCTGGCAAAGTTATTCCAGTGATTTGACATTTCCTTCTCCCATACATTTTACAGATGTGGAAACTGAGGCAAACAGGGTCACACATCCAGTAAGTGTTTGAGGCCAGATTTGAACTCAGGTCGTCATGACTCCAGGCCCAGCCCTCTATCCAGTGTGCCACAAAGTTACATATTCTGTAATAATTTCAATTCAAGTGACTCAAAAGAACAAATGAATTTTCCACAAGGCCTACATAAATATATAGAAGAAATGAAGATGAAAAAAAAAATTAAAACTCTGGAGGAAAGAATTGGAAGGAGAATAGTTAAGAAGAAAAAGTAGTAAACCTTACTGAAGTAACAGATTCCTTGAAAACTAGAGTCAATGAAACAAATCAGTGACCCATGAGATAGTAAGGAGTATGAGAACAAAATCAAAAGATGGAAAAAATAGAAGAAAAATATTTGATACTTGTTACTAAAAACAACTGGCAGGGAAACAGGTCAAGGAAAGAGAATTTAAAAATCATTCGACTTTTTTTGAAACCATGGTTTGTTGTTGTTTTTTTAACCTCCTGGACATTACATTTCAAGAAATCATTAACAAGGTGATTAACTAGGTGGCACAGTCAGTCCTGGAGTCAGGAAGACCTAAGTTCAAATTTGGCCTCAGACACTTGACACACTTACTAGCTGTGTGACCTTGGGCAAGTCAACCCTAATTACCTTGCCTTCCCCCCTCAAAAAAAAAAAAATGAATGAAAATGGCCCAGGTAGAAAACACTTTTCACCTGCAAAAAGAACCCTCAAAAGTAAAAGAGTGAGGAATGTCATAGCCAAAAACTAGAGTTCCCACATCAAAGAAAAAAAAGTATTACAAGAAGTTCAGGAGCCAGGTTCACACAATATCTGACAGTTTCTACCATAAATCTGAGCTTGGAATACAGTATTCCAAAAAGGCAAAATATATGGACTTAAAACCAAAAACTTTTTACCCAGCAAAATTGAGTATTAACCTATGGGTAAAAAGATGGACTTTTAAAGTAATAAAGGACTTCCAACCATTTCTGATGAAAAGACCAAAGTTAATTTGGTCTTTTCCAAGACAGCAAACAAAAGAGGCCAGAAAAATCTAGAGAGATAAATTTGAGGAATCGGAAGGGGCTTGATGGTGATATAGTAGTACATTCTAATAAGAGGAGGAGAATCAAGTATCCCTTCAAAAATTCAATATCTTCAAAGGATATTGAGGGAGTTAAGTAAGAAAAACATCAGACCTGGGGATGTACTGGCTCTCTTCTGAGGGTTTTAAGAGTGGAAAGAAAAGAGAAGTTAAAATGAAGACTGCACATTAATGTAGGAAGGAAGGAAGCAGGGAAACTCGAGTAATTCTCAAAATTAGGTTGTGGGAAAAGCTTCCAGGACCATGAAAGAAGGTAGGTAAGAGGAGCAGGCATCAGATGAATCGCATTTTTCTGTGAAAAACACCAAGTGTTGAACACACAAACAGTTTTGTAGAAAAATTACAGTAAGTTTTTTTAAAAGGAAACAAATATGAATGGGAGTTTGAGGTGCTTTCAAGGGAAGATGTTACTGGGGAAAGAACAACTTCAAGGAATGCAAAATTTTCCTATCCTGAAGGGAAGATGAATTGCCTCTTAGACAAATTCAGGAATGCTGAACCAAATTGTGATTATATGACCTTAATGGAATGTTATGGAACCCAAAGAAATGACAAAAGAGATGCTCTCCAAGAATCTTTGATAATGTCCTAATCCAGAGTTAAAGTGAGCATAACAGAGAGAAAACTTCATCCAAGAATAGCAGTATTATACAAGAAAACAATTTTAAGAGACATAAAAACTCTAATCAAAACAATGACCAAATATATGTCCATAGTAACTTTGATGGTATGTGATGAACAAGGATTTTTGTCCCTTTTTCTTTTTTTAATTTGGGAGGAGTTTTTATATGAGAGGGAAGAATAGCAATACTGATGCTAAAATGTTTCTCTTGAAACATTTTTAAATGGAGAAAAGAGAACAGAAGAAAAGATGGAAGGAAACAGGCAAGCAAGACGGTTTTGAAAATAGAACAGAAGTTATTATATACTTATTAAAAACAAGCAGAATGAAATGGAAATTTGCAGTTTTATATTGGAGGCAACTGGTGGTACAGTGGTTAGAGTGCTAGGCCTGGCGTCAGGAAGGCCTGAGTTATTCAACTGACCTCAGCCACTTAATAGTGAGACCCTGGGCAAGTCACTTACCTCTGTTTACCTCTATTTCCCCTCTGTCAACTGGGGCTAATAATAGTATCTGCATGACAAGGTTGATATTAAGATCAAATATTTGTAGAAAGCACAGTGACTTGCCTATATTAGGAACTATATTAGTTTATTCTTTTCCCTTCCTCTTATATAGAACCTTCTTTTTATCTTCTATGTGTATAGAAATGGGTTTTTTTGGCATTTAAGAATTTAAAGATTAAATATTTTAAAAAGTAAAAAGACAGGGGCGGCTAGGTGGCGCAGTGAGTAGAGCGTCGGCCCCGGAATCAGAAGGACCTGAGTTCGGATCCGGCCTCAGACACTTAACACACACAAACAAAAACCTAGCCGTGTAACCTTGGGCAAGTTACTTAACCCCAATTGCCCTCCAAAAACAAAAAAACAAAAACAAAAACAAACAAACAAAAAAGTAAAAAGATAGAACTGTAACTTCATGCTCTCAAAATACCTTGATAGGTTTTTTTAGAAGATTGCTACTAAAGACCATTTTTGTAACTATGGGCATAAATTATCTTAGCAGTCATTTGGCCAGAATTGTTTAATAATATTTTCATTATGCTGTGCCCCTTCTTTTTACTGCATATAATATTCATGTGACTTTTCCAGGCCTCAGTTTCCACATCTGTAAAATGAGAGTGTTAAATTTAGATAACCTTTAAGTTCCCGTCTAGCCCTAGACCTTTGTTATATTCCCCCTCTGCCCCCCCCCATAGAATATAAGATCCTTGAGAGCAGGTAAGAACTGTTTGGTCTTTCTCTTTCTATTCTTAGCTCCTAGGACAGGACCTTATATATAGTAGTAGATGCTAAATAACATTATTATTGAATTGGATTTTCATCCTTGTAAATTTAGTTTATATATTGGTAGGACTGCCCCAGTAATTTATACATTAGCCATACTTGAAAGACAGTGTGTAAATATCACAGAGTCTTGATCACCCAGGTGCCAGTCTAGTTTAAGGCTTTGTCACTTAACTTCTCAGTGCCCCAGGTAACCCTCTAAGACCACAGGTTGCAGATATGAATTGGTAGAGAAGGTACCCTCATCCAGAATTCTTTGCAGTAAGGAAATCACAATTCAGGCCAAAAAAAGTTAATGTTTAAGTATTATTTCTGTTTTATGTTCAGTTGATTGCTCTTGTTTACTATTCTTTTGGTAAATGAGTTATTCTCAAGAACTTTGTGCATCAGTTTTGGGGTTGTTAACAGAGTTCTACCTGTGGATGTATTCAGATATGTATTCTTGTTCCTGAGCAGGATAGACATCAATCTTTTGTAAAAATTTTCCCTTGCATATCACATAGTCTTTTTTTTCTCTTGGATAAGATAGACTTTTCTCATCTTTCTTGTTGAAATAATCTTTGTAGGAAACTCAGGTCATTTGATTTTGTGATGATTATATATTAATTTTCTTTGTTTTTGTTTAGCCTGGTGGCATAGATTGGTTCATGCTCTGTGAACTCTTTTAAACACAAGTAGGTGAATATGCCTTTATAAAGAAAGGTCATTTGAACAATACTTTTGCTCAAAAATATTTTAAAATAAAATTAATGTTTTGGGGCAGCTAGGTGGCGCAGTGAGTAGAAGCGTCAGCCCTGGAGTCAGAAGGACCTGAGTTCGGATCCGACCTCAGACACTTAACGCACACACAAACAAAAACCTAGCCGTGTGACTTTGGGCAAGTTACTTAACCCCAATTGCCCTCCAAAAAGAAAAAAAAAGTGGACAAAAAAAAATAAAACTAATGTTTTAAAGACAAAAAGTAGCCATAAGGAATACTTACGGAGAAAATTTTAAATGGCATGTGGAAGCAATTATAGCAAAGCTCATAGCTGCTTTCACAACTGGAGAGGCCTCTTTTTTCTTTCTTTGTGGAGAAAGCCATGTCAAGCAGTACCTAACCAAAAAACTAATCAACTGTGATAAATAGTCCTTCCTAAAAATTTATATGTCATCCCTGAAAGTAGAATGTAGCAGTTTTAAGAAAAAAATATGGTAATTTAAAATAGGAAATCACATGAAAAATAAGAAGTAAGATTTTTATGGATTTGACAGTTTTTTTTATTATTTTGTATACCATATACATTTTTAAAAGAATGATAATTCTTTTGTTCATAATGATGCCACTATTGTTCAAATATTAGCAGACTTAAGAAAGACTTGGAAAATATTTTATATATTTAACTGGTTCTTTCTATTCTTATTTATAATGTGAATATTGACTTCTCTTAAAATTTCATTTTCTTTATCAGTTACTTAGCCAGCTTAAAGGAAACTTAGAAGAAGAAAACAGACATCTACTAGATCAAATTCAGACATTAATGCTCCAGAATAGAACACTATTGGAACAGAATATGGAAAGCAAGGATCTTTTTCATGTTGAACAAAGACAGTACATGTAGGTACCAAATAATTATGAACTGTTGTGTACTGTTTACTTTCTCAGAGGTTACCAATAACACTAATTAATGAATCCATTGACCTTTTTCTCCTTCCTGATCTTCCTTGGCCTCTCTTACTCATTTAGCATGGTCCCCCTTCTTAAGACTCTCCTGTGATGGTACCTATAACTGTATACTATCCTGATTGTTTTTCTGCATCATTTTGATAGCTGTTCCTCTTTTTCATTCCTTGGTGCTTTATCTTCCACTTACCTTCTTAAATAATGACATTCCCCGGAGTTTTCTCCTCATTTTTATTTTCTTTTTCCCTCTGTGATATTTGATCCACTGTCACAGTTTCCATCTATTACTTGTATGTGAACAGTTCTCATATCTGTATCTTTATTCTTTCTTTTTCTCCTAGACTCCAACCACACATCTCCATTCACTACTAGGCAATATTTTTTGCATGTATAATTCAGTATGCCCAAAACTAAAGTCATCTTACTTATATCCCTTATTTCTCCTTTCCCTCAACTTCTACCCCTTGTCCTAAACGGCTTCCTAACCCATCTTCCTTATTTCCTATTCCTTATTGATTGGTATTGTCTTTCTTATAGTCCTTTTGAAACCTCAGAGTCACTTTCTTATTCTTTCTTCTTCCTTGTCCCTATATACAAAGAATTTTTGAGTCGTATTGATTCTTCCCCTACAGTATTTATCCATCCATCTCACTTTTCCATTTCCACTTACACTACTTCAGGCCACCGTTATTTCTTATCCAGATATCCTGTTGCCTACTGACTAGTTTCTCTTCTTTAGTGCATCTTTTAAACTATGGGTAGATATTCATTTGCATTTATCTTATAATTTCCTTTAATGACACCCCCATTATTTAATAAGCATTCCCTAAATACAATCCAGTATTTAAGGTCCTCCAAGATCTGTCCCAGCCTGTCTTTTTAGCCTTAATACCCAATTTTGGGGGGAGTGGCCTTAAAGTTATGATTTCATTAGTATAGAAAAATCCTGATGAGGTAGCTCCCTCTACCAATGCAGATTAGAAATTGTTACTGTTATAGAGAGTTGTCTGAGGTATTAGGAGATCAAGTGATTTTCCCAGGACATCAGAAGCAAGACTTTTAACTGTTGTCTTCCTGACTCTGAGGTAATCTTTCTATTCATTATACCTCTAAGTCAAATCAAAAAACGTTTATTAAATACCTACTATGTGCCAGGCACAAGAAGTTCACAATTTAATGGTAGATACAACTTGCAAAAACATATGTAAAAAGAACACATATACAGGATAAATTAAAGATAAACTCAGAGGGACAGCACTAACATTGAGGACCTGGAAAGGCTTCTTGCAGAAAGTGGTATTTTAGCTGCATCTTGAAGGAAGCCAGAAGTGAGAGATAAGGAAGTAAAGATTTTTATTCCAGGTATGGGGATAACCAGTAAAAATGCCCAGAGGAAAAGCAAGGGGACTAGTGTCAATGGTTCCCAGTGTACTTGAAAGGGGAATAAGCTATGAGAAAACTGGAAAGGTATAGGAAGTTACCAGGTTATGAAGGTCTTTAAAAGCCAAGCAGTGGATTTTATCTTTTATCCTGGAGGTAATACTTAGCTACTGGAGCTGGGAAGGTATATGTGTCATATGGTCAGAAGTATTTTAGGAAGATCAGTTTGATAGCTGAGAATAGGATAGACTAGAGTGGGGAGAGGCTGAAGGCAGGGAGAGCAACCAGAAGGCTACAGTAATTTAGGTGTAAGTTGATATAAGTCTATACCAGCATAGTAGTTTTGTAGAGGAGAGAATGGTGCATCTAGGAGAGATGTTACAATAGTCAAAACTATAAGCTTTGGCAACTGATGGGTTGGGGCAGGGTGGCAAAAGAGCATGGAGAGTCAAGGATGACACCTGGATTGTAACGCTGAGTTGGCTGGGGTCATGGTGGTTCTCTGGAAAGTAATAGGTTTGGAAGGGAGAGAGGTTTGGGGGTAAGTTAATACTTCAGTTTTAGACATGTTTAACCTAAGACATCTACAGAATATCCTCTGAGATGTCCATTGGCAGTTGGAGATGTGAAACTGGAGGTCGAGAGAGGTTATGGTTTGACCAATAGATCTGAGAATCATCTGCATAGAAATGATAATTGAATTCATGGAAGATGATGAACTCACCAAGCATAATACTATAGAGAGAGGACAAGAAAGAGAACCCCAAACAGAGCCCTTAAAAGAGCTGTCAGGAGGAAAGCCAGAGAGAAAACCTAGAAGAACAAAAACCTAGAGAAGAGAACATCAAGGAGAGGGTGAGCAATAGTGTTAAAGACTGCAGAAAAGTCTGGATTAAGAGTTTGCTGGTTAACGAGAGAGTGATTTCAGTTACATGTTGAAATCATAAGTCAGACTGCAGTATTGGTTAAAAGGCTTGGGAGGAGGGGGCAACTAGGTGGTGCAGTGGGCAGAGCATCAGCCCTGAAGTCAGGAGGACCCGAGTTCAAATCTAGCCTCAGATACTTGACACTAGTTGTGTGATCCTGGGTAAGTCACTTAACCCTGATTGCCTCACTCCCACAAAAAAAAAAAAGTGTAAGGAAAGGAAATGGGGGTTCCCATTATAGATGGCCTTCTCTAGGAATTTAGGCACAGAAAGAAGGAAAGATAAGATGATAGCTAATGGGGATGGAATAATAAGTTCAGTTTTGAATATAGTGTCATGACACACTGTTATCTCTCACACTCTAATATATACAGTGTATATTCCAATTAAACTTGTTTTTTCACCATTCCCTAAGATAACCTGCACTTTCCTACATCATGTTATTTTTTTCCATCTCCACTATCATTCTTTATTCTCTTAGTCTGTCTTTCAAAATGTTCTCTATCCTTCAAGGCCTAGCTTGTCATCTCTTCTATCAGGTTTTCTCAACTAAAAGTGATTCCTCCCTTTTCTGAAGGGAAATTCCTTTTGCATTTTTAACTTTGGGGGCATAATATTGCTGTCTTTTATGGTTCTTGTATGTAGATCATCTCCCCAGTAGGTGGAAATTATACACCATTTAAGGACAGGATACTTTGTACCATACAGTGCCTAGATCTTGTTCATTGTAAGTCCTCAGTTCATATTTGTAGAATGAATTTTTGAATTAAATACACTTTGAAAAATGTATCACATTTGATAATTGTAATTAAACTTTTGTGTACTGTCATATAATTTCATGTCCGATTTTTTTATAAATGTCTCCACTAATCATACATACAGACATATATATATATTTGATACTACATTAAAATACAAAAAGTAAAATCTTGCTATTAAATTTCTTTCTCATGTAAGATTGAAGATCGCTATGATACGACTGGTAAATACCATCAGTCTAGAGAAGCCAGTTTCAGAGGCAGCAAAACCTGGGTATGAGGTCCTGTCTCAGATGTTCTGGATTTGTGATTCTCTGTGCCCCTGGGCACATTTTTAAAGCTTTAAGTTGCATAACAATCGCTGATTTGCTTTGGTGGAGAGGAAGTTTCCTCATTTGGAAGTTGCCAGTGATAATGATAATTATAATTGCTAGAATTATATGGAGCTTTATAGTTTGTAAAGCCCTATCTCATTTGATATACCAGTGAAATCATAGGTCCATTAAAAAAAATAAAAAGACATGGCAGTACAGTAGAGAAAGTAAACATAAATAGCATTATTCTAGAGACCGTTATTAGTTTATTTACAATGTGACATAGGTTGGTAGAGCATCGTGCTACCCAAAGGGATGGGAGGGAGCCTTGATCTTAATTTAACTGCATTCATCAATATTATTTTTCACTTTATTACTGAGTTTATGTTATAAATTTAAAAGAGGAAACCTAGAAAGAATTAACACCACTTGTAGCTATTATGTTACTAGCTGTTCTCCTTGATTTTTTCTATGGAGATTAAAACCAAATTTCTAAAAGAAAAATTTAATCTTATGAATAGCTTTGTGAAGTTCTAAAATATATTTTCTCCTTATTTTAGTGATAAATTAAATGAATTAAGAAGACAAAAAGAAAAATTAGAAGAAAAGATTATGGATCAGTACAAATTTTATGACCCATCACCTCCCAGAAGGTATTGTCATACATTTTATGAATATTTATTAGGAAAAATATAAAATTAAGAGTACTTATAGAGTGTTTTATAATTTTTTATAATTTTACAGAAGACTAAAATATTTCATGTTTAATTTTTAATGAATTATTTTTTCAATGAATTAGGAGAGGCAACTGGATTACTTTAAAAATGAGGAAACTTATAAAGTCTAAGAAGGATGTTAATCGGGAACGTATGAAGTCCCTAACATTAACACCCACACGTTCAGAATCCAGTGAAGGATTTCTTCAGCTACCCCATCAAGACAGTCAAGATAGTTCCTCAGTGGGTTCAAATTCTCTAGAAGATGGGCAAACCTTGGGGACCAAGAAAAGCAGCAGTGAGTGCTTTAAAAATTTTAATTTTTTGTTAGAAATGTTGACTTACATCAGTGTCTTCCAGGCATGTTACCAAATTTCCAAGTTACTTATACAAGAGAAATGTCCTACATTTCATGTTCCTAATTGTAAGTATAAAAGGAATTATAGAAGATAGTTAAAAAAAGGAACTGACTATTCATGCATCAAGTAACAAGAAATAATATTCTTTCACATTGATTACTTTTAACACACTCTTTATGTATCTATTTCTCCTTTTTTTTTCCTTCTCCCTTGAGTTTTTTCTCTTCACTCATATCTTTCTTTCCCGTTGGTATCTAAATTGTAGCCTTCATTGATTTACATAATAACATTGCTTAATTAACCTAGGTAGGCTATCTTTGTGGCATGGTGTGGTTAACTGTGTTTACTTTTAAATTCCACATAGTTTCTCTGTTTCTTAAATATTATTATAATAGAACTTGAATGTTGGAATACAAGCTTAACATCATCACATCATTGAATTTTTCTGTATTATGTGGAAAATATTCATATGAACATAGATGGTACACAATTTGACCATGAAAACCTCATGGTAGAATGACTAGAATGCTGAAGAGTTAAATCTAGGTTCTAGTCCATCTCTGCCATTGACAATTTCCTTAACCATTCTGAACCTTAGCTTCTGTCCTGTGGAAAATAGATAAAATATCAGCCTTAGTTTATCTCAATAGTTTTTTGTGAGGCTCACCTGAGATAATGAAAATGAATGCACTCTGACATAATATACAGATGTTAGATTGCATTCTTTACATAAGCATATCTGTTGAATGGTGAAACATTATTTTATTGTACATAAATAATTTTTAGGTAGTTTCAGGTTCTAAGAAATAATGGAACTTATTTATTTTTGTGATTTACACATGATAATTAGCAAGGGAAGCATGTATAAAGGTAATGTGTGTTTGGATATGAAGTTGCAGTTTTAAAATAATTGATTTTAACAATAATTGCAACAGTACTATATCAAAGCTATAAATGTTGATATTATGCCCTAGAATACACTTAATACTGGAAGTTCTAGGGTACCTTTGCATTAGAGATATGTCTAACTACACATGCTTGATCCAAAATAATCTAGAAAGACTAATTTTGAAGAGGAAGATACAAGTAGTTGACAGGTTATATCCAGAAATTTAAATCCTATAATAGGTTCTGGAATTATTAAATTTTAAAAAAAAGTTGTGGAAGTTACTACTCATTCTTTCGAAAACAGATACAGTAGTTGGGGGTCAAAGAAGAATAAATAATGCATCATATTGTAGAATTTAATCTGTAGCAAACTAATGAATAAGTAAGTCTTTAAATTTATATATTGTATTTTGTAGTCTTGGGGAAAGTATTTAATTCTCTATTATATTTTTATATTACTCTTGCAGAATAGTAGATCTTAAATTTTAGTTTTTATCAAAATGTATACTAAATTTCTTAATTATTGATAGGTGATGACAATCAAATTATTCCATTAATATAATGAATATTATGCAAACTTTAGATCGTCAAATATAAAATATCAGATATATGATTAAAGAAAAGGAGCAAAGATGCAGCTTTATTTATTCTTTGACTAGAGAAACTTTAATGATGGATGTGTATACATAGAATCTATGTGCATGAAAAGGTGGTATAGTCTGTTTTGGACCCAGTTTTTTTTTAATAGAAAATAAGTTGCTACCTCTGCTAAAAACTTTTTGCATAAGAATCCAAAGGAAATACTCTGTGCAGTTTGAAATTAGAGGATCCAAAAAAAAATTTAACACCTACAAAAATCAGCATATCTTTGTTTCAGTAATAATGGCCACACAATGAAAAATGGTCACTTGTATCTATGAGTACGTCTTACTAAAGGGATCACATTCTTCCCTTTCTGTTAAATTCAGAAATGTTTTGGGTTTTTTGTTGTTGTTAATATGGCCAGCAAACAGTTGAAATAAATTTGCTTTAGATAAGACAATACATATGCATGCAACTGCCATTCAGATTTGTTTTGGCCAGTGTCTGTTTTCACATTACTTTTAGTTCTTTTCTTTTTAGTCATTGAAAATATCTGTGTTTGTCAAACTAGAAAAGAAATAGTTCAAATAAACTCTTTGCCTATATCATGATTATGTCTACTTTCTAACTTATCAGTAAGTATAAATTTTACAAATTTACTATCATCTTTAACTTCATTTTAGTCAAGAGTTCTTAGTCAAGGGTAATATTATATGGTGATAACCAAGAGAAAAGGCAAAATTTTAAAAGAAAGAATAGTTTACAATTTTTAAAATTCCTACTTAAATCGAACAGCTTTATATACCAATGAAATAATATTTTGGTATAACATTCCAAAATTTTATATTTGTGACACATTCTCAAAAATTATTGGAAAAGGGGCCTATGTCTCTAGGCAGCTGCATTAATAGTGCTCTACTGTAATAATTTTACCTTTTAGCCATAAAATGTTACTACAGAGTGAGATCTTGGACTTTCTAAAATAACTTTTAAAAAGTATTGTGGAGGTTTTAAGATATGTGAGTGATGTTTTCTGTTGTGCCTGCTTGCATGTATAATATCTCCATTTCCTTTGATCTTTACCAAAGCTTAATTCTAATACGGTGCTTCTATCAGAATACTCTTTTCTCTCTTCCTATATCTAATTCCCAACTATGAATATTATTGTTTGTTTCTCCATAACAAAGGTTCTCCTGGAGGAGAACAACATGTTATCATAGTGCTAATGCTGAGAATTACTATCCTAAAATTTAGCTTAAACTGAGAAATTAATTCCCTTTTCTCTGTGTAATAGTTTGAGGGAATTGTGAAATATTTGAATATATGTTTTTCAGAAGTTCTTTTAAATTTTCCCCACCTCCACAATTAAAATTGATACGCCCTCATAAAATATACAGCTTACTTTGATAACCACTTTAATTTTTATCCCTGTCCGTTAAAATAAAGCTTTATCTTTGAAGCTCTAATATAAACATTAAGGTGAAAATAGAAAATTGGAAAAGATTGTGAGGTATCATATATTACTAAGTAATAGTATATGTTTCATTACAGGTATATATTGTATTTTTCTGGGAGAATTCCTATCATATATAAATCTCAGCAATTCCTGTGTTATATGAATAGCCAAACTCCAAGTGTATGTTCCTCACCATTGTCTTCAGTGCTATTCCAAGTATATTTAGATTTCATGGTATAGATTTCATGATCATTATCACTCAAAAAGCATGAGAATAATAGATTTAGAATAGTGTACATAGCTGAAACTCAAACATATTCATTCCTGTCCTTAGTTTCAACATTTAACTCCCATCTGTTCTTCTTCCTTTTTTTCTTTCATTTCCCTGTTTCCGTTTTTCCTCATGCTCTGACATTAAAGTGGTTGCACTGAAAAGACTGCCCTTTTTGAGGAACAGACCGAAGGATAAAGACAAAATGAAGGCCTGCTACCGTCGCTCCATGTGTAAGACTTTATGACAGTTCAGCTTCTTTCAAATGGCTATACTGGCTTCCATTACTAATTTTTCACTAACCTTTTTCCTTGGACTGCACTAATTTTCATACTTTGCAAAGTGCAGTCTTCCTACAATACAAGGAGCTGGAGCATTATTTTTTTTCAACCTGGCACTGAAATTATAATATATGCATGTTCGCTAATGCATATATACATATGTGTACCTGTTTAGTACATACATGTTGTCTAAGTTTCTGGTGCAATACAGATCTGAGGGGAAAACCCCTCCAAACCTGGATTTGATATAACACAGGGAATTCCTTAAGTGTTTTTTTAATGTATCTAAATTATTAGTTTGAGACATTGGTTTTCTAAAATAATCTGGTGCAAGAAAAATAAAAAGGTCTGTGACCCTTGAAAATGTTTGTCATTCCTTCTTTTGTAACACTTTCTGTTTGGTCTAAAAAAAGTAGAATGGGTAATTGATTAATTTTATTAAAGGCATATGGCTTTGGATACTATTGTTTTCCAGTTTGTCTTCCCAAATTTAATGTTTGTTTGATATACAAATAATTTATTCCTTCAGTAACCTACCATGACCAAGGACCCTTTACCATTTTCAACTTTAATATTATATTAGAACCTCTATCCATCTTACCTTTAATCATTCCATTTTGTCATTGCAAAACAACATACCAAGGCTTCTAACTCTATTGCATATCATTACAGCAAAAGCATGACAGTTATATATAAATAAATACCTTTCTCTGACTGCCAAAGGAAAAGTTAAAAAGTAAAAGCACACATTCACTAAAAATTCAGCCTTTGGCCTCTGTAACACTTTTCATTCAGCTGAATGCATGTCTTAATATGGGTGACCTTATGGTTATAAAGCATTTATGTACAGTTACATTGATGCATAGACTGATGTCACACAGTTTAAGATACAGAATAGGATTAAGAACAAATTCATTAAATCATGCTTATTCATTTGCTCTCATTTGCATCCCAGCCATGAATGACCTGGTGCAATCCATGGTCCTAGCAGGAGGACAGTGGACAGGTAGTTCTGAGAATTTGGAGGTTCCTGATGATATTTCTACGGGTAAAAGGAGAAAAGAATTGGGAGCTATGGCCTTCTCTACTACAGCTATCAACTTTGCAGCTGTCAACTCTTCTACAGGCTTCAGATCCAAGCAGTTGGTTAATGATAAAGGTATAGGCAGTCTGTTTGAACTATGGTGTGACTTTGTTGGCTACAAGAATTTATTCTTAGTTTCTTCCTTTTATTCTATTTTCTTGGCCTAACTAAATTTTTACAGAGTTATCTGATAAGTTTTTTTAACTAATATAAAGTATTTCAGAGAGCTCAAGGCATTGAATAAATAAGTTATGGAACTGTACCAAAACACTTTTCATTGATACCTGCAAAAATCCCAAAACAACATGGAAAGGAAAGGAGTGGGGGAAATCAGTGAAAGAAACAGTGCGAGATGTTAACTTTAGCCAAGATGAGCTACATAGAACTAAGACATTTGCTTTCTAAGATCATAGGGAGATGTTCATAGTACTTTAAGGGCCTTTTCCTAAGATATTCTACTTCCACTAAAACAATATAATTTCTATCTCTTAGCCCTAGCTTTTCCTTTTTAAAAAATGCAAAACTCACTATAATACTGAACTTACTCAATGAAATATGTTACATAATGAACAAGGTACTAGAATGAAAGAGAATTCCCATACACTTGTAAATGAAGATTTCTAATGAAATTTTTTTGTGATGAAAAATGTGTTTTATCTTTTTTACTGTTTTATGTGTAGATACTACATCATTTGAAGATGTAAGTCCACAAGGTATTAGTGATGATTCTAGTACGGGATCAAGAGTTCATGGTAAGAAGTGGACTTTTAGTTAATGCATAGTGAATGCAGAATGGGAATGTTAAGAATGTTGCATAATGTAGGTGAATGACATTTTAAGAAAGCATGTGCTTATATAACTTCAGTAATTTGTGACTGCTCTTGTAACTTTTCCAATTCTAACACTTCCTTTCTAAAGGATATTGCCTCATCTAAATGTTCTCTATTTTTAATCATTTTCATTTATGAAGTGTGCCTGAACAGGATCTAAAAATGGAGGTAGGGAGTTTGACCAGTTTCACCAGTATTGGGATAAAGTTATGAATTAGATGTTTTACTATTTTTTTAAAGTTTCAGTTTCTGTTTCAAAAAAGCTATTAGAAACCATTTTTAACAAAATAAATTATTTTAGAATAGGCAAATTTCACTTTATGAATCAGATTAATTGAAAGACAATTTATCATTATTCAAATAAAATAGCATAGGACACTTAATACCATTGTTTCCCTTATATTGGATAGGAGTACTGGACATTAACTGTGCAGACGCTCATACTCCTCCTGTTCGTGGCATCGCTGCAATGTGCAGGGTTCCTTGTCAGATCTGTTGTAAGTGATATAATTACCAGCATCTTTCCACATGCTGTTCTATTCAATTAATGCAGACTTGGTTTCTATCTCACTTACCATTTTCACTTTTAATATGCATTTTCTCTTTTCCTTTTCCTTAATTCCTACTTTTCTAGTACTGTTCTTTTCTGAAGTGTGTCATTTTGAACAATTTGGAATTTCCTTCTCTTTCTAATCTGAAAGAATCAATCTTTAGTTATATTGAGCATACTCAAGCCTGTGAAATCATGCATGATTACTCCCTCAGAGCATTTAGAAACATCTGCTGGATTGGACATCTTATGTTGTTCCCTGATTTTTTTTTTTTCATTTAGCTTCCAGGCCAGCCAGCCTTGATAGTGGTAGAACATCCACTAGTAATAGCAATAATAATGCTTCACTCCATGATGTCAAAGGTATGCTGTAGGGAAATAATATTAATGTGTTCCATCTATTCCTGTTATTTGAATGGGTTTTAGAGAGATCTGTCTTTGATATGATGAAATGATGAAGCTGTGTGAAATCTTCTGTTAAATTTTTTTTTTTTTACTGTGGGCATTATAAGAAATGTGTAAAGACTTTTTACACACTTACAAATGTATGACTTTCCAAAATCTATAGGCATATGCAGAGAGGGAGTCAGTTGGAATTTTAATTTCCATTTCTTATCTTCACAGAATCACCAGTTTGTAGTAGAAATATTTGTATAGATTCTTACATAAACACTAGGCTTGATCTTTACCTTGGAAAAAGGTGTCTGATTTTTAATGGTTAGTGTATATTGTTAGTTTATTAAAGTCTGATAGTTAAAGTATATAAAGTAATTTCTAAAAGTACATTTGAGTAATTAAATTAATAGCTTAATATTATAAAATTTTGAACATCCTAAATATAGTTAAGCAAAATACTTAGCTCTCTTCTTTAATTGATAAATTGTAATATATCCTTTAATTTGGAAAGAACATATGTCTATATGTAGGGAAAATAAGTATAAATTACGTGAATGATTTTAAATGAAATAATATTGCAATGAAATATTACATAAAGACGTAATATGTGAAAAAAACATGTTGAAGCTTCTTTCTCCTAAGTTTTGGTGTTCATTTGAGAGTCAGGCTTCATTTCACAGTAAGGGTTAGGAAAGTCTGACTTACACTTTTTTTCTTGGAGATTGTATACCACACTAATGTGAAATTAGCCTTGTTATTTATACAATATGAATATTTTTAAAAGTCTTTTTTACAAATGAACTGGGTTTCTATGGATTATATTTAGTGTCTTAATTTGCCCAGGTTGTCTATTTTTAAAAACACCACCTTTTCAGCTAATTAATATAAGACTTTGCTCAGTCTGAATTAGAATTACTTCTTATTATCCATTTTGGAAGTAGTGTCTACTTTTTTTTAGTCCAGTTATAGAAATATGCAGTCTGATAAGAACCAACAGTTTCCAAAAGTATTTGACCTAAGAATGATCATATTTAGTAAAAACTTAGAGCTTGTAGGGTTGTTCAGCATCATTTCAATTATTGCAGTTAAATATCTACACACTAATACAGAACTGAATCAGTTATGTATAATAAAAGTTAGTTTTTAAAAGCACTTTTAGTTTTAGTCTTTTGTTTTTTGCTTTTTTTGGAGGGCAGTTGGTGTTAAATGACTTGCCCAAGGTCACACGGCAAGTTTTTGTGTTAAGTGTCTGAGACCAGATTTGAACTCAGGTCCTCCTGACTCCAGGGTGGGTGCTCTGCTCACTGTACCACCTAGCCGCTCCCAACACTTAGTTTTTTAAGGGAAACTATTTTTTTGTTTTGAAATATCTAATATAACACTATATTTGCATAACATTTTACAGCTTACAAAGTATTTTCATATAAATATCAATATAGAAAACCCTACAGAGTAGATAAGGCAGATGCTATTATTCCCACATTTGCATCTTTATACGGAAGGAAACAAGTTTCAGGAGGACTTAGTTACTTGTACAGGGTCACATATCTAATTAAAGGGGAAAATTGCTATCAGAACCCAGGTGTTCTGAGTTCTTTTCATATCATTCTCTAATTATTGGAAGTATCAATTCTCCATTTTATTTTGCTTTATAAATATACTGTTTAGGTTTCTGATATTTTTATTTTCTAGGTGGCACAGTGGATAGTGCTGGGCCTGGAGTCAGGAAGACCTGAGTTCAAATCCAGCCTCAGACATTTATTAGCTGTGTGACCCTGGGCGGGCAAGTCACTTAACCCTGTTTACCTCAGTTTCTTCATCTTTAAAATTATCTGGGGAAGGAAATGGCAAACCACTCCAGTACATTTGCCGAGAAAACCCCATATAGGGTCACAAAGAGTCAGACGTGACTGAATAACAACATAGATTGTATAAGAGCAGAAGAACTTCACTAAGTAAAAAGGGGAACCTGTCAGCTTTCAAAAGAGAAAAAAGAATTTTATTTAAATGCAGAAAATTAGAATAAAATATCAGCAACTAGAATTGTCAGCAATTAGAATTGGCTTCTAATATTCTTCAGAACATTATAAATACTTTTTCCTACTTTTCTGTTTGTATCCCATAAGTGCTTTGCACGTAGTAATTCTTTACTGAATGTTTTTTTCTGTGATTTATTCATAAATACTAAAGCTTAGAATTTTTCTTGTGTGGGCTAAATTATGAACTATTTTAAAATTATTTGTTTAAACCATTTTTATTAAAATAATAAAACCGCAGGCTAATTGACATCTTTAAAATGTTGGTGGCATGTTTTCAGAACCATTTCTGAAATAAAATTTTAGGTTAAAGTGTAGCTATGGTTAAAATGAGAACCCAGACAAATAAATAATATTTGAATGATTTCTGTCTTATTTCTGTTAAAGAACTTTTAATACAATTTGCTCTAAAAGCAGGTGCGGTTAATAGTCAAAGCAGACCACAAAGCCACAGCAGTGGAGAATTTAGCCTACTTCAAGAACATGAGGCATGGTCCAGTAGTAGCAGCAGTCCAATCCAGTACTTGAAACGATATACCAGATCAAGTCCTGTGCTCCAACATAAAATTCCTGAAACACTAGATAGCCGAGCACATCACAAGATGAAAACTGGTTCCCCTGGGAGTGAAGTGGTTACTCTACAGCAGTTTTTAGAAGAAAGCAACAAGCTTACCTCAATACAGGTAAGGTACAAAGAAAAGATTTTTAAGGATGTTAACAGTTTTTTTATGCTATTATAGGAAAAAACAACAACAACAACTTACTTTTGAAGAGGCACAGCTAGTTTTATAATTGAAGATTTTCTATTTAGTTTTCTAGTTGAGTGGTGGAAAGGAGTTTTTGGAATTTCACAGCCATTTCTATGTACATGTGGGTATTACATATTTGCATGTTCATGTGTGTATATGAGTATATGTATGTAAACCTTTTTTGTGAGGAGGGTATAGATATGAACAAAAATGGTTTATGCAGATGTGTATAAATCTCATTAATGCAAAAGATGTCAATATAAGACATGTTTAGGCATCATATTGCCTATTATATATTGGTGTACCTGAGGTTACATGATGATGGCAAGTAGTGACAAAACTGGAATGAAAGCAGAAGCAGTTAATTACCATCTTTTAATGAGGCTAATAAAGCTTGGCTGAATAATTTCATTCCCGTGGATGAAATTATCAATGAAGTTTATAAGTGACATATTGGCAGCTCCTCTGTAAGTTGTAAGTTGAAGGTACTAAGGCTTAAGTGGCTTATGTGTATCAGAGGCAAGATTTGCCTTCTTGACAGAAGATTTTGTATTTCATAATAGGGAACAAGGGAGTGACATGACTAGACCTGTGCTTTAGGTATATAAAGCTTGGCTACCTTATGGAAGGAATGGAGAGGAGTGAGGTTAGAGGAACACAGATCCTTTAGGAGGCTGTTACAGTCGTCCAGGTGAGATTTAGTGAGGGTTTAACTGGAGTGATAGTTTTACGAAAGGAGAGGAGACTTATTGAAGAGATGTTGTAGACCTAGAATTGAAAGCCATTTGCAACTGATTAGATATGGAGGGTTGGAAACAGGAAAGGATAACTCTGAAATCATAATCCTAGAAGGAGAGGTGCCTTTAACAAGAACAAAGAAGAGAAGTTGGCAGGAGGGGTAGATTTGGTAAGAAAAGATAAGCTCTTTTTGGAAAAGACAATTTCATTTTGGATATGTTTAGTTTAAGATGCCCATTGGACATCCAGAATGGGATTTCCAGAAGGCAGCTTTGTGATGTGGCACTGTGTTCTATGTTCATGCTATCCAACCGTACTAGGGGTTAACCACACAAGTAACAATATGCATTCATAAAACATAGCTTCTCTAAACCTCTTCCCAAAGGTAGATTAGTAAAGTAAGCTTAATGCTTCTGCAAGAATATTCTTCATCAAATCAAGGCCATGAGAAAAGAGGTTCATCTTGTCTGAGAATGTGCAAATTTTGGAGAAATGAAAATATGTGTCTAGTTTTCCAGCAAATCTATATTGATACAGCAATAATTCCGAATATTTTTCAGCTATATTGAGCCAGTGTTAAAAAGTTATTTTTCAAACATTTCTACCACAAGACCTTATTAATTTTCATATTCAAAATTTATGTTAATTCCAGTCAGATTTATTAGATCATGTCTGGAGTATTGTGTAATGTAAAAGTTCTGTTTTTAAACACATTTTAAGAACAACATTGAGCTCTAATCTAAGTTTTGTAAGCTTTTCTTATAATAATGCTATTCTAGCTGTTGCCATTCATTATAGGTGTGCCAAAAGAAAGGGGTCTCATTTTCATAGAAAGCAGTACAAGTACATTTATATGAGTAATTCATATATAATAGATTGCTTAACTCTTTTAAGAACTTTCCTCACAACAACTTTGTGATGTATATAGTAGTCATATCATTGTTCCCATTTTACAGACACAGAAAATGAGGTTTAGATAGGTGAAGTGATTTGCCCATAGGCAGCAGTTAGTATCAGAGACTAGTAGCAGAGCCTTTTAGTCCTCTGCTCTTTACATTAAATACAAAATTTAAAACACCCACACACTTTGCATTTATATATAAATAAAAATTTACCATAAAAACATCAATGAAAATGTTGCTTTGTAATTAAATACAGTAATATGTCAAAAAAGTAGTATATGGTTAACCATTGATCTGTATTAATTTTATTGTTGTTATATTATTACAGATTAAGTCTTCAAGCCAAGAAAACCTTTTAGATGAAGTAATGAAAAGTTTATCTGTCTCTCCTGACTTTATGGGAAGAGAAAAGGCAGTTAGCTGTGGTCTTGTTAGGTCAATAAGTGGAAAAACCACAGCTGACTTTTCTGATGGACGGTCAACTAAGGCTGAACAATTTGTCAGGCCTAGTCCTCGAAAGACTGAAGATTCTTACTTCATTAGTTCTCCAGGAAAATCTACATCAAGCACCCAAGGAAAGGTCAAGTTAGTAAAAGAAACCTTTATATCACAACGACAATCAAAAGATAGTAACCCTTATGCTACTTTACCTCGTGCAAGCAGTGTGATCTCTACAGCTGAGGGGACTACCCGAAGGACAAGCATTCATGACTTTTTGTCCAAGGACAGTAGACAGCCTGTGTCAATTGATCCATCACCAGCTACAGCTGATAACATCCCATCAACCTCTAGTGAGTACTATGTACACCAACAGCCCCCTGATTTAGTTCACAGTTCCACAAATACCATAGATTCCCATTCACAAAGTGATTTAATCACAGCTATGCATTCAACCTATATAGTGTCTACCTCTGCTCAGACTAGGAATTCAAGAATTGAAAGGTCAAATTTTCATGACAAAACCTTTGCGACCCTTAATGTATGTAGTAATACAGTGGGAATATCAGCTAGTGAAAGTGCAGGACCCTTTTCTATTACCCATATAGCCCAGCCATTTTTATCCCTGAATACAGAATTAGTTAGTAACATAAGTGGGTTGCCCCAAAGACCATCCATCCAAACTAATGATCAGACATTTGTCTCATCACTTAAAGCTGTACAGAAAGATAATGAACAGCCTTCTGAGAACCAGAAGTCTGTTAATAGTAACCCACAGTCTTCTCTAAATAGCAGTGAAATTACTACTCTTTCATGTCTAAATCCTGGTGAGACAGAACCCCCATTATTATTCTCTGAAGATAATCAAACTGTTTGGTATGAATATGGTTGTGTATGATAAGAAACACAGAATTTGAAGTGTATGTCATCTCATGTGCTTTGTGTGATCTGTTACCTAATTTAGGAAGCTTTCTACTGAAAAGCCTTATGTGGTTAGGTTTATGTTTTATTTTTGAATGGTGGTATCGTGCTCAGCATGTGGATGAATGTAAAATTGTAACTACACCAAAGCTTGCATGAAATATTAATTGCACTGTATATTTTTGCATGCCTTTGCTAGCCTTAACAATCTGAGCTCAATGTTTCATATTTTTGTTTGTTATATGACAAAAATATTTTGTTACCTTTGTTTTACCTAGAGCATGTTAAAAAAAAAATTGCATGCCATGCTATGAGGAAGGAACATCTGAACTAAATTTCAGCAAAAGAAATTGCTTCTAAATTGTGTTCTTCTTTTTTGTTGCATTATCTATATACACTTTATACAACTAAGTCAGAAGATTCATTTTCTCTTTTATTGTAGAATATACAGATTTCATCTTGCACATGTACAGTACTAATGAGAAAAACATGTAGGGAGATTTCCAAGTCTTTTACTCTAGTTATTTAAGGTATTTGTCTTGTCATTTTGCTTTTTGTGCAACTAGTTTGCATTGCAAATATGAAACAGGATCCATATTTATAAACATTGTTCAAATGTAAGGCATTGTTAACACTCAAACATGAATGAGTTTTTTGAGTGCTCAATAAAATTAATTGTAACTAGGAACTTTTTCCTTAATTCTTTTCATACTCTTTCAGTCCTCTCTGGTGTATAGAATTGCTCAATTACTATTATTTCTACTTAAGATTAATTTTTCCATAGAATCAAATAGCATAATAACTTTCTTTACTTTTTTAGCATGATGATAATAAACAGTCATAATATTGTGGTGGAATTCTTATTTTTACTAATATTAAAAAGGATCTAAATGAGAAAATGGAGGATAAGAAGTCTTTAGAGCTTAATAACTCTATGATCACTATTTGAAATAAAATAATTGTTAGTAAAAATGAAGATTTTGATAAAATTTTCAATATTTATCTTTAAATCTCTAAAATTACAATTCAGAGTTTTAAAAATTACCTTCTTTGTACACAGTATGATTTCTTATATTTAAGTATATGCTTACAAGTTTTTGTGGGGATTTTTTTTTAGTATAAAGAGTTTGAGAAAAATTACTTGTTAAGTCCAATAACTCAGGTATAGCATGTCTTTGAAAGTAGAGCCAGTTTGATCTCTTGCTCTTTTTTAATAGATAAATGTTTTATTGTTTTTTTTTTCAATATGTCTGTCACTTCCCAGTAACTTCTTTCACACAGAATAGAATGCTCTCTTATAACAAAGATGTAAAGGTTAAAAAAACCCACAAATCAACAGTTTTGGTCATATCTGACAAACTATGTATGCCTCTATCCACATCTGTAGTCTACCACCTCTTTGTTAGACTTCCTCTGAAGTCAAATTTGGTTATTTATATCTTTCAGTATTGTTTTCTTTTACATTGTTATGGTTATCTTTTAAATTGTTCCCTTTGCCTCTATTTACTTCACTCATCATGCGAGATAAACTTTCCCAGTTCTGGATATTCACTATTTCTTGGGCACAGTAATACCTTATTACACTCAAATAACAGTTTGTGTAGACATTTCCCAGTTGATGAGCTGTTTCCAATTTTTTTTTCAATTTTGAAAAGTAATGGCATAACTTTTTTTTTTTTTTTGGAGGAGAGGAGGCAAGGAAGGCAAGGCAGTTGGGGTTAAGTGACTTGCCCACAGTCACACAGCTAGTGGGTCAAATGTCTGAGGCCAAATTTGAACTCCAGTCCTCCTGACTCCAGGGCCAGTGTTCTGTTTATTGTGCCACCAGCTGACCCTTCTTCCTTTTTGTTTTTTTTGGGGGGGGAGGGGGGTGGCGTTTAAACTCTTTTTGTGTATGTGAGAACTATGCCAAGTTATTAAAATTATAAAATTGCAGCTTTGATCTGGTTCCTTCCATAAAGCAAGTTGGACTTCTGATCTGCCTCTTAATTATTCTATTTGATTATGGCCAAAAGCAGTTTAATCTGGTGCCCAGAAGAAAAAAAAAGTCTTGAAGTGAGACTTTTTAAATGGTGGAAAATTATCAGAGAAAAATAAATGAAAAACAGAAATTCTAAAGATCCTTTGCTTGATAAAATATGTTTTAAATATTAGTCTTTCTGTACTCATAGGACAATATTTGAAAGGGCTAGACTATTCCCACTCATGCTTTTTGGACTCCTTTATGTTTCATAGTCAGTTATCCCTAAAGTCTCTTGCTGCAGATGTAATATAGAGGAATAATAAGTACATTTCATATCTTATCCTTCTTCCAAAACACATTTTCAACATGAGAAATAAATATTTTTCCTTGCACTTGTATAACACAATATCAGTATTTTCAGTGTTCATTGTTATTAGTACTATAACCTGAAAAGCAGTTTCAAGCCATGCAAGTTGTAGAAACAATATGCTTGTATAGATTTAGATGTCTCTAAATTTATGAAAAACATACTTTGTGTCCATTTTTGTAGCTTTATCATAATTGTTATTATTTTAGTTATGAGTCTACTCAGAATCTTTACCTTAAAAGGTTTTAAAGACATTAACTTAAAACACAAAGAATATGCTATATTAATAATTAATCCATTGGCAGATTAAACTTTTTTTTTACTTTTTTTTTTAAGAAATCAACATCTCCATAAATAGCTAAATCTGACTTACTTTATTCATTTGCATTCATTTACTAGCCTAGTTTATTCCTTTAATGTCCTATTTCAAAAGTAATAGCATCAAAAATATACACAATCGTCCATTTTAAAAAGTAATGGTGTGGCGGCTAGGTGGCACAGTGAGTAAGAGCGCTGGCCTCAGAGTTGGGATGACCCGAGATCAAATCCGGCCTCAGAAAATGAGCACCCACACATAAATAATGACTAGCCGTGTAACCCTGAGCAAGTTACTTAACCCCAATTGCTTATAAAAAAAAAAAAAAGTAATGGCACTTCAGATATTGTCCTGTACCGATATTTAAATATTCATCTTTTCAAGGAGGGCTTTATTAGCCTACTCAGGTTTGAATTATGAGAGCACTCCTGGATTATTGCATGTATATTTAACCACCAAGAAAATTTTAAAGTTTAGGGGCAGCTAGGTGATGAAGTGAATAGAGCACCAGCCCTGGAGTCAGGAGGACCTGAGTTCAAATCTGGCTTCAGACAGTTAACACAAAAATAGCCATGTGACCTTAGGCAAGTCACTTGACCCCAATTGCCTCTGCCCACCCCAATAAATAAATAAATAAGAATATTTAGAAGTTTATCTGAAAGATTTTACTTCTCATATTTAGATCTCTGAAGAACTATTTTTACATAGTTATAGGTATGTATTTTGCATATGTGTGTGTATATATATATATATGTGTATGTATATATGTACTATTCTCAGAATATACATTCAAAACAAATATTATGTATAATTAAATGCAGTGTCACCTATCAGTCTTTTGAAATAATTGGGAATTGAAGATACAACTTCCCACAGAGACCATCAGCTCCTATAAAGCCAGTCAAAAGCTTGCCCCAAAATACTAAAAATTTTGTACCTCTAATTTTTTTGTCTTACAGAACAATTGCATTTTTAGAGCTCCACCTCTTCATTCTACAGATGAGAAAACTAAAGCATCTGAAACATTTCAGGCCCAGATTCTAAGAAATTATTTCCACAAGCCTTTTAGGATCTTACATTCATTGTAGTAAACATTCTTGGTCCAAGGCAGATTTTAGATGTTATTCGCTATGAGCAAATAGACTTTTCCCTTATAAGGTTTTCTTGAACTCCTATTTTTATTAGTAAAGAATAAAAATATTGCATTGTGCATGTTTTATCTATTGCATGCAAGAATTATTTTCTGCTTTACAAACAACACAACCATTCAAGTGAATAAATGTAATACTTAAACCTACTAGACATTAAAAAGCTGAAAATATAAATTTTATTTGGTATTAATTATATCCTTTTTCAATTAAAAAACAATTCAAATGAAAACTGCCAAAAAAATAGCTTCAAGCAGTTATATATTTTTTTTCTTTTCCCTATTCAGTGGGATTATCTTTTCATTTATCATTTCCATGAATTGTGATATGTTTTAATCCTTGGCTAATTAAATAACATGAAATGCTTTTTTCCTGCAGATGTGGACACTGTACAAGAAAGCAGGAATTCAAAAAGCAGGTCTAGGGAGCAACAAAGCTCCTAATTCTATTACCCCCACTAGATGAGATGTGGGCCAAGTGGTGAGTTTCCTGCCCAAAATATAAATGAGATTAGTCTCATTTATTTAAAAAAAAAATAACTAACAGCATTAAGTAAGAGAGTAAGTGCACATTGCATTAACAGTTGTAAATATTGCTTGCTTAATTAATTGGTTTTCTTTCTTTACTATTAAAGTCATGTTATATTTCTATCATTTGTTTTGCCCACCTGGGCAGGGAGCAAAAAAAAAGCCTTCCTTAAAAGTACTTGTTTGGATGAAGATTGGGGAGGAAAGGGAAAATGGTCTGCAAAATAACATTTTCTTTACATAAATTTAGCCTTGCTAATTAATAACTTTCTAGAATGGTCAAATTGATATTTTTTAAAAATAAGCTTCTGAAAATTTAAAAACATCTGTGTCTAAAAAGTTGTAATTGAGTGCCTTTTTCTTTCAACCAGAAATGTAAAATTGTTTTCAAAGACAGTATAATTATTGGAAGAACAGATTGGCAATTTTGGTAAAGTAATAGATATTTTGAAGGTTTGATATTTTTAAGCTCTTCTAGGAAAAATTTTATCTGGCATTCTGTCACTTTCTTATCTCTATTAAAATTTGTCTGGTGCATGCTGCTAGTTCTTCAGTACCTATTCTGTATTTTAGATCTTTTGAAACCTTTAAGCTTTTCTCATATTTTCTTTCTTCTTTCTACCTTTTAACTAAACAGAGAGAGAAAGTGTCCTTCAGTATCTCAGTATGAAGCCTTTATTTCTGAAGTAACAAGACAGCCAACTGTAGAAGTCATTTAAAACAAACAAACAAAAAACTTTAAGGGAACTTTTAACAATTCTTCGTGAGTAGAGCAGGCAAGAAATGCAAACCTTCCTTTCTTCCTTCCTTGAATCAAGGAGCACTACCGGAATCAACTGCCAAAATTTTTAGAAGGTCTTAGGACTTATAGCACTTTGAACTGTTAAGATCTACTGAATAAAGGACAGTTCTCTCCCTGAGAACCAAGTGTTTTATTGTTTCAAGAATTACTCCAAGAACAATCTACTTTCATCATTTGTTCATGAATTTAGCCATTGATTGCTTAATGCTTCTGCTAATTAGCCCAAATCTAGCCATTTATATTTAGTTCTGTGAATTTGAATTAATGCTATTGTATTTTGTGGTTTGTACTATATATCCAGGTACAAAAAAAAATTGGCATGTCACTGCCTATTTTTGGTTGGCAGACTGCATGATGTTACTCTTTTAAAAACCCTTCCAATTATTTTGGTGCATACTACAAGAAAAATTGAATTTATGAGAAGACATGTCTAAGAACTCTATAATAAAATAGGAGTGATTAAAAATTAGCACTGAAATTTGTATGCTTTCCATGTTCACCATTCATCATTAAGGAGCACTAATCAAACATATGTGGATGTGGATGTAAGCCAGTTAATGAGTGATTTTCTGGAACTTTTAAGGTGGTTTCCCTTCCTCCTCTCCCACACCCTTACTCCCCCAGCAAATGGCATTCCCAGGATAAAGCTGTCTTACTCTAAATATTTAAACTCATTTTCTTTTTTTGATATTGAGGTTTTTTTGTTTTTGTTCTTTTTACATGAGAGCTGACTATTGCTTAAGAGGTTTTCTTATGGCAAAAGTAATGTAAATAATTTCATATGATCTGCATTTTGCCAGGAACTCATTTAATTATTGAGAATCATTTATTAATAAGACTTTTTTGTCCTTTGTAACCTTACATTAAAATTGATAACTATTATTGGTACTTTTGAAATATTTGTATGCATTTGTTACCCAAAACATCTGCAAGAAGCACAAAAGAATAAATTTAGTTAACCCAGGGAAATATATGTGGACTTTGTAGTAATTCCCATTTTATATTAATATCAGTTTTATTTTCTTAATACAGAAATGAAAATGCCTATTAATGGGAATTGATTATTCAGCCTCAAGTCTACATTTATAGAGAGTTTCTTAACATTCATACAAGTTTGAAATGGGAAATATTTTTTTTAATGTTAGTTTACTTCTTAGGCTCTCAGTACCAGCTACAAAGACATTTTGGAAATATTTCCATATTTGATGTATTTCTGTATGTGGTTTATGAACTATTTGTTTCATTGCTAATTTAGCAGTCCTAGAAAAAGTCTCTTTTTGTTGTGTGACTTACACTAATGATATTGTACTTACATATGGTTTACTCTCAGAGAAAACCACTCCAATATAACGAGACAGCATGATTTTTTAATCAAAAAATAGGGTAACTTGGGTCTATCCTTAATGCCACTTTTACTTGGTTTTGATTTTTCCATTCCTAAAACAAACTTTTTGCTACCATATGATATAACAGCTCTGATGCCCTTGGATGAAAGGTGCTATGTGAACATAAAGAATTGCTCTAAAACATGAAACTGGACAGGAGACATGTTTCAAATCTATTCTATGGGCTTTCCAAAACATTGTTTTTACATCATTAGGTGACCAAAATCTTTAATGACTTCTTAGACTAAAAGATTAAATGAGCAGTGGGTCACACCCCAATCTAAAGAAATTTACATGTAATAAACATATAAGTTTTATTACAAGTAATAAATATGAAAATAAAAGTGAAAATTATGTTTTTAGTTAAATACATTCAATTAAAAGAGACTTAAGTTTCGATTGAATTGCATCTGCTTGGCAAATTGCACGTGTCCTGGGGCCATCACTGAAATTTGCCATGTGATAAGTTGGAGGTGGCCCAACAAAGGGGTCCAGTAATCATAGGTTGACCTTCCTGCAACATTCATAGTCTTAAAAAGGGATCCTTCTTACTTAAGGATCATAGTGCAGCCGTAGAAGTGGAAAGAGCTTAAGGGCAGTCCAGATAGGATTGTTCTAAGTAGACTGGGAGTTTAACCTAAAAAGTAGCCTGGAAAGAAGAAACCAAGGGGAAACATCAAGATGATCCCTAAATAGTTTTAACTGTATTTGATGCCTTCATTGTTCCCTTTAGAAAGGGGAAGATGATTGGAGACAACAGCCACAAAAATTTCCCATTTTTTCCCTAAAATGATTTCAAGAGTTGACCTTATTAGGTGGACAACTCTTTTTGTCACATACAATCTTTCTGAACCAAATTACCAATCTGCTTTACTGAAATCTAAAATGACATTTTTTCCTCTAGCCTGCTTGTTATTCTGGTCTCACCTGAATCAACAGCTCTGTCCCTAGAAAAACAAATAATTCAACATTAGGGTAATTGTCTCATTTCTTGTAACCACAGAAGATTCTACTGGATAGTGCTTCACTTAGGGGCATATGTGGAAGTTTTTGGTCCAAGTTTTTGGGTTGGTAATTACCAAAGAGTTAAATAAAACAGGTTTATATGTAGCACCTTTCATACCAGGACATGGTAAAACCCTCTTTAAAATTTACTGTGCTCATTATTGAATTGCAGCCACTTCTCATGTCCCATATTTTGTTAGCTAATACTTTGTTAGGAGTGAAAAATGTGTTGCAAAAAAACAAAACAAAACAAACAAACTGGAAATACATTGGGGAGCATGTGTAACAAATGACTTAAGGATTTTTATGTTGCTTCTTATGAGAAGATGTTTCTTTTCTGGCTATATTTAATCCCAAATTGTATTTTTATTTTCTTTAATCTTTGTTTGGAACTAATAATAATGCAGTTTCAAAAAAAGGAGCCCATTGTCAAATGTAAACCTTTCTGTACATGTTTAGATAGTTTGACAATAATGGAAATGCCTTAAAAGGAATGCTTATGGGTAATATGGCACTTATAACAACCTTTAACAAAACTTTCTTATTTAAAATTGTCTTTTCTTTATCAAGGGCTCTCTTTTAAATGTCTGCCATTGTACTTATAATTGTTATTAAATACCAAATCAAATAATACACATTCTGTATATTTCCTTTAAAACCCACTGTGGGTAATTTGGGGTTATGGTAAATAATCTGATATTTGTTGATGCCTGAATACTACGGAAATCAATCCTGCTGTTCTGTTTCTTATTTTTCTTTATACTCATTTCTTGAAATTTTCATTTTTGACCTAAGTATTCTTTTAAAATTTGATTGTTAATTTGAAGTTCTCTGTTACCTATATTGACTAAATAGACTCAAGATATGTGATTTTTTTTATAACTAGTGATCATAATTAAAACAACTAAAATTAATTTAGCTGTGTGGCAATTTGGCACAATAAAAATGTCATTTTAAATCCCTCAGTACCTAACAATAGCTTTTAACGTGTTTAAGAAAAGATTTTGAAAATTTCTTGTGTTAGAACAACTATCTCTAGTTTATGAAATCATTCAGTTCTCATTTTTGAAAGGGATCTTAGCAGTCATTTAGTCCAACTTAAAACCAAACTTGTTTCTATAATATCCCTAACGAAGTCATCCAGCCTCCATTTGAGAAGTCTTCAGAGATAAAGAATTCCAATTTTGCATAACTCTAATTGTCATACTTTGTCTACATAAGTTTCTTTGTAATTCCTACCCATTGCTCCTGGTTATACCCTTCTGGCGTCAAATAAAACAGACTTAATCCTACATGGCAGCTTTTCAGATTCTTAAAAAGTTGCTATGTAACCTGAGCCCTTTTCTTCTTCAGCCTAAATACCCAGGTCCTTAAACTAATGTTCATATAGCCTGATTTTGAGTCACCTCACCATACTGATCATCTTCCTATGGAGGTACTTTATCTAATCAATGGTATTTCATAAAATTATTTTTCTAGACTAATATGTTCAATCATTTTTCAGTTGAACTCTTTTTGACCCCGTTTGGGGTTTTCTTGGCAAAGATACTGAAGTGATTTGCCATTTCCTTCTCCAGCTCATTTTACAGATGAGGAAACTGAGGCCAACAGGATTAAGTGACTTATTCACACATTTGAACTCAGAAAGATGAATCTTCCTGATTTTAGACCCAGCATTATATCCACTACACCACCTAGCTGCCCTAGCCTAATATATGCTTATATATTAGGCTTTTTAAAAGTTTTAGAATCATTTACAGCTAAAAGTTATACATATTTTTATATATAAAAGTATGTATAACCTTCACATTTTATACATGACAAGCACTGAGTCTTAAAGGGGTTAAATGATTTGACTGGGTCCTCTCCAAATCCAAAACAATGTAATTCTACCAGCAATTAATAATTCAGCCCCATTCAGACTGCAATGATCTCTCTAGGATTCTGTGAGCCAAAACCTACGTTACTACAAATTGGCAGGGGTGTGGACCAGTCCTTTGACTTCCTTGGTGGGAGGAACAAATGGTGAGGAAATCCCTTATGCCAGTGCATATAGGCAGGTGTTTTTTCAATTTAATGCTAGTGTTGCCTGAGGCACTAAGGGATTCATTGATTTTTTTTTTGCAGTCACATAGCCAGTATGTCAGAGGTAGAACTTAAACCAGATTTTTCAGTCTAACTCTCTCCATTAGCCCACACTGCCTCTCCCTACTAAAGTTCAGAGGAAAATAAACTGGAGCACCACAGAAAAGATGATGTCTGAGGAGTGGCTACTGCGTTCCACAATTTGAATAAGGTAAAATTAAGGCTAATAGACTAGAAGTCTTTTCCAAACCATTATTACTTAATTTCCTTATTCTCTCTATTAGTTGTATTAATGATGAATCCAGTAATCCCACATGAAAATATTTGCCTGTCCATCTCTTAACATACCTTTGTGAGGGGGACAAGATTTTATACTCATGGCTAAATGTTCCCTCAGGAGACCCCTTATTTTAGAATATGATTTAATAGCAAAACCAGAAAAGATGAACTACATATTTCAAGAAGTAATAATCCTATCTACATCCAAGATCATCCTCTTGCTTCTCCCTGAATTCTTCGTCACTTAGGTTAAGATTAAATAGGAGTCACAAGAAATCAAGTGACATCAGCTATCTTCAAGCTTTCTTTACAGCTAGTTTCAAGTTAGTTCTTTAAACTCTTCGACAAAGAGGTGCTAGTCTGATCTGTTAATGATTTGTAAATGTGTACTTACAATTTCAAACTGCTTCTGAACAAGTTTGGTAGATTAAAACTTCATCTTGCTTCTGGTACCAGAAGAGCTATATTCTGTATTCCCACGTATCAAAAACTGCGAATAGAAGCCAGCTCCGTATGTCTGATTTCTTTTTACACCAAAAATAAATCCTAGCAATTTTCTGAGACTACAGATTTCAGTCCCTGTTAAAGTTGTTATGTTATTCAATTTGGAGATGGAATAAGCTGTTGTACAGTTACTCAGATGGATGGAAATGGACACAGGACCACTGGTTCTAATATTTGGATGTGTACTTGGTGTTTGGATACTTAATTTATGTATAAGAAAACAGTTTGGTACACTTATTCATCTTTAGGGAGCCATCCTTAACCCAGTATTGTAACAGAATGTGTAGAGACTTGGAATCCAGAGGTCCACACTTTGAATCCTTGTTCTACTACTTACTGACTTAAGCAAGTTATAATTTGGGATTGGACTAGAAGACATCTGATGTTCCAGTTTTAATCGTAGGCTTCTCTAAATTTATGTTTGGGAGGGATATGGTAGTTGGAGAATATGTGTTAAGAGAAGATTAACTCATCTCTACCATTACTCTTTGGTTTGGCCTTTTTTTCATATAATTATTAACCATAATACTATTGTTTTAAAATATCAGTAGATTTTTGTATTTGGTCTCTGAACATCATTTTGGGTAACTAAATTTTTTTTATTTAAACATCCAAAAAAGCATTTTTACATATACAGCTGAACACAAAAGGAAGAAAATATAAACTAATTCTATATATTTCAAAACTGATTGAGAGGCAGTTAGGTGGCTCAGTGAGAGGAACAGTGGGCCTGGAATTAGGAAGACTTGAGTTCAAATCTAATCTCAGATGCTTACCTATTAGCTGTGTGACCCTGGACAAGTCACTTAACTTCTGTACTTGTTTTCTCGTTCCTATTTTACAATAGGCATAATAATATCACCTACCTACTAGTGTTGTTGTGAAGACCAGAAGAAATAATTGTACAGTGTTTAGCACACTGTCTGCTACATAGTAAGCACTATGTTACATGCCCTATCTATGGAAAATAACAAGTTCTACCCCTGTCTTCCTACACACTTACACTAGTATGTATTCCTCTTTTTAGCCACTCTTTTCCTTTCCTCTCTTAAAACCACCAAAGTAATTTTCTTTTAAGATTCATGTCCTACCGAGTCACCCTCCTGTTCAGTAAATTCCAGTGGCTTTCTGTTACCTTCAGGATCAAACAAAATTTTCTGTTTATCATTCACAGCCCCTCAAAACTTGCTTCCTGCCAGTCTTCCACCTTCTTCCCACCAGGTACTCTTTTGATCCAGTGACACTGGCTTCCAGACTGTTCTACAAACAAGACACTTCATCTCTTGACTCCCAGTATTTTTTCCTGCTTGTCCCCCATTTTTGGAACACTTTTTCTCTTCATCTCAACATCCTGGTCAAAGCTTTCCAAACTTCATTCAGATCTTAATTCTATAGGAAGCCTTTCCAAACACCTCTTAATTCTAGTGCCTTCCCATTACTCATTATTTCTATTTATCCTGTAGCTTGTTTGTATGCATTAGTTGTCTTCTCCCTTTAGACTGTGAGTTCCTCAAAGGCAAGGACTATCTTTTGCCTTTTTTTTTATCCCCAGAGCTTTGTATAGTGCCTGCAACATTGACTAACCTTTAGAAGAAAACCAATCTATCCTCAGGTCTGCTGGTTTTTTTTTATTTAATTTACTCAGTATCCTTTGAAAACATTAAGATTTTGATGGAACACTTGTTTCTTCTTCCTCCATTAGAATGTTGGCACTACAGCATCATTTGGTCCCCTCCATTGTTAAAATAATTTTTATGTTTCTCTGGACCCATGTTTATATTTGAAAGTCCCTACATAATTCTGGTCTTTTTATCAGAAATGTTTGAAAATTTTCTGTTCCATTAAAGAATCTGTAAGATGGGGGCAGCTAGGTGGCACAGTGAATAGAGCACAGGCCCTGGAGTCAGGAGGACCTAAGTTCAAATCCGGCTTCAGACACTTACCACAAAAAACTAGCCATGTGACTTTGGGCAAGTCATTTAACCCCAATTGCCCTACCTACCCTCCTCCAAAAAGAAAAAAAAAGTCTGTAGTATGACACTCAACTTTGCATGACATTATTCTTGGTTGTAAGCACCTATCTTTTGCCTTCTGAGAATATTGGATTCCAAGTTCTCTCATTTATTACATGGCTATTATACACTGGGAATCTGGCTGATTACTTGGTACTTGAACTACTCCTTTCTGGATACTTGTTGGTTGGTTTGTTTGGTTTTTTTTTTTTTTTTTTTTTTTTGATATGGGAGCTATGGGTTTTGGCTGTAATATTCCTCACATTTGCTTTTGGAGCTTGTTAGAGCAGATGGTCAGTGGGTTCTATCTTCACTTTTTTCTTTAAGAACTCTAGCCTAAAACATCATGGTTTTTTTCAGAAAGTCCAATAATTTTGAGATTATCTTTCCTTAACCTGTTTTTTAGGTTAGTTGCTTTTTATATCGGATATCTTAAATTTCCTTTTATTTGTTTTCCTTTTTTTGGTATTTCAGTATTTCTTGCTATCTTATAGAGTCCTTAATGTTTTTTAGTAGATATTTTCTTTGATTTACTCATCTTTCTAGCTTTAGTTCCTGAACTGCCAGGACCCTTAATTTCCATCCTCCACCTTAAAGTGCTGCTGTGCCACTGACTACTGCTGCTCCCTAGAGCTTCCAGGGTCCCCACCCACCTTTTTTACTACCTAAGAGCCCTCCAAAGTACATATATTTCTGCACTGGAAAGCTGCTAGTTGTTTGCCTGCATCAGCACTAGCTTTGCCCCCTTTCCTATTGCCCATGAAATTCTGGCTTGGTTTAGCACACAATTCTGAAATGGAAGAAATTGCTTACTGTAGTTTTCTCTTTCTCAGTTGTTACTTGGTATGGCACTAATTTAGTGTTTTTGCTGGAATAGAAGTATGTGGAACCAGGGCAGTTTGCCTTTATTCAGGTAGCCCTCTGGGCCAGAAGGCTAGGAAACTCACTTTTATAGGAAAATAAAAGGCAATGTTTTCTCCACTGACCTATATCTCTCTACCTGGAACAGTATCTTCCACATCAGAGCAAACTCCTGGAACTCTACCCCAGGTTCTTCAGACTCCAGAGACCCTGGTTCAGGGGAAATTAATCTGTTCATCTTTGGATTTCTAGCTATAGGTCCCAAACCTAGGGAATAGGATTGGGGACTAGGTGTATATTCAAGATTAGCCCATTTAGAAGACTCTCTCTACTCCTGGCACAAGATACCAGATCCTGCTTCACTTTTATGTCCCATCCAAGCCATTTATCCGACTAGTCCATTGTACCGTCTCTGATCACAGGTGGGGCAGGAGTGCACATGGAGATAGCTACTGATGGGCCACAGTAGGGGTGATCATTTTCCAGGCTGAGGTGGGAAAAATGGGAAACCATGTTCTCCTGAGACAGGAAATGCTTCTGAAGAGAGTCCTGATCCTCCCTCCAGCAATTGACTGGTGCTCTGGGGCTGAATTCCTTGGGGAAGAGAGCAGGCATCCAGGGTCCTGTCTGGCCCCTGTGCTTCCCTGGGGTCCTTCTGGGCCCCAGCTGGGTGACCCAGCTCCATGGGCATCTGAAGGATCAGGGAGTTCTGGGGACTGCTTTGCTATTTTTTACTGTGGGACACAGGCTGGGAGGATTGTATACAGTGGGTTTTTTAAAAAATGAAAAAAAATCCAAGTGCAGTTTATTTTAGAAGTGATATTAACATAAAAAAGAAAACTGGGGGGGGGGGCTAGGTGGCACAGTGAGTAAGAGGGCCAGCCCTGGAGTCGGGATGACCCAGGATCTGTTCTGGCCTCAGTACTTAGCACCCACACATAAATAATGACTGGCTGTGTAACTTTAAGCAAGTTACTTAACCCCAGTTGCTTAAAAAAAAAAAAAAACGGGGGAGCAATCTTTTAAAGAATGAGAAGTTATGTTCAAAGGGGGTCTGTCCTGGATTTTAGGAAAGGACAGGATGCTAGATGAGAAACTGATTGCAGGAACCTGTGATTGTTTAGTGTAGAGAAGATTTAGGGCAAACATACTCTGAAATTTTGTAATTCTTAGATGTCTTCAAGTATGTTGAAGGGCTATAGAAAGGATTCAATTTGTTCTTTACCACACCCTTGAACCCCACTGCCAAAGCTAAATTTGTAGAGGCAAATTTAGGCTTGATAGAAAACTTCTTAACATAGCTATCTAAAAGTGAAATGGTTTGCCTCTGAGGGTAATTGGGTTCAAATTTTTGGCAGATTTTGAAGGAGAGAAGGGAATAAGCATTTATACAGCATCTCTGATGTACAAGGTACTGTGCTCAATACTTTGCAAAAATTCTCTCATTTGATCCTCAAAACAAGGGATTGTTGTTACCCTCATTTTACAGTTGAGGAAATCGGGGCACACATGGGAAGTGACTTGCCTTGGTTCAAACAACTAGTGAGCTGGATTTGAATTTAGGTCTTCCTGACTCCAGGCCTGCACCACCCAGCAGATGCTGGATGATCACATGTTAGGCATGATAGCCTGAGAGTGAACACTTACATGTTTTTCATTTTCACAAGAAGACTATGAAATAGGCACCAAAGCTTAACCCCTTATTTTGAGGGAATTGAGGCTTAGAGAAACGTCTGTGTTAACTCCCTATCCCTCTACTTTTACGAGTTTTAAAGAGGCTTTTTAGAGTGAGGTCTCTCCTAACTCTAATCATAGCCCTTGGCCACATGGGGGTGGTCTTATACAGGTATGGGCTGGACAACCTATTCTCTTTAACAGCTCTTAAAATTAAATAGTTTTTATTATGCCTTCCTGACTACTCGAGCCTTGGCCTAGCATTTAAAGTACTCCAATAGCTGGTTAGAGTGTGCCTCTCTTGTCTTACCTAACTTCACGTATTTTGTTCTAAAAAGTTGATTTCTAGTTATATCCTGAACTCACCTTTGTTAGAAGATGGCTACCTTTCAGCATCTTCACTGCCCAACATTCAGCTCAGGTGGTACATTTTTTGTACTCATCTCTAGTAGCTACAACTATTGTCTCCTTAAAATTTCCACTTGAGCACTTCAGGTCTTGTGCTTATCACATGCTACCTAGTTATTATACTTTGTAAGTATGAGTGTTCCCCCCCAAATAGAACTAAAGTTCCTTGGGGTTCCTTTATATCCATTGTTTAGCTGAGGGCCTTGTATGTAGGAAGTGCTTAATAAATGTTGATGAATAAAAGCAGATGACCTCCCAATTCTGGGATTTTGTGATGCCAATAGTTTAAACAAAGGGTTTTCCTCTCAAGTTCCTTTGTTTTGAATGAACTTGTTAAAAATTCTATAAAAACAGATTCTTATGATTGGGGCTAAGGATACGACTTATTTTTCAACACTTTTTAAAAATTTTAAACAAAGGAAGTTTAAGCATTCTTGACAGTTTCCAAAGTTACATTTTATTCAAAATGTTGGCCCATTACTTTAATCAAATTTTAATATTATAGGATCATGCCCAGTCTTCTTCACAAAGGTGAGAAAGTCATCAGGGCTCAAGCCCATTGTGGCTGTGTTTGTCATTGGGTGGAAGTACACCTTTTCATATCCACCTTCCAGAAAAGCAGAGTCCAGAACAAATTTCACATCTCCCTGGTCACAGAAGAGAGCCAGAGGTGTGGCACAGCCCTGGCCAACTTTTAGTTTTTCTAGCATAGACATTTCGTCAGCAAACCTCAGATTTCCACTTCCAACACCAAGCTGCTTGGCCAGATCATTCAAGTTAATCTTCCTATCATGAAGGACCGTTACCAGCCAATAACTCTTCTTCTTTTTGTCTTTAAGAAACAGGTTCTTACTGTGTGCCCCTTTCAAGTGTTGGATATGGGGCATCATTTCTTCCACTGTAAACACCTATAAAATAATCACATGATCAGAAGATTATAGTGGGTGAAAATTAAAAAAAACACTCTACTTAGTGTGCAGAAATGGTCAGACACCACACTATGAATTTCAGGCTTCCCTAGCCCAAACAGGGCCATGTTCAGCCCTCCTCCCCACTGCCTAACGGGACGTGGGCCCTTAGGAATCCTGCCTAAAGTAGGATTATTCAGCACGCTCTCAAAACACTCTAGCGCCTCCCTCCACAAAGGCTGTGCTCCGCTTAGTGAAGGCCTAGGCACTGACAGAAGCCCCCTTTTCTTTTTCTGATCCTGTCCAGTTCATAAAAAGGGCAACCAGATGGCGCAGTGCATACAGCTCTCCCGGAGTCAGGAAGGCCTGACTTCCAACACGGCCTCCCGACACTAGTTGTGTGACCCTGGGGAAGTCTGCCTCGGTTTCCTCATCTGTCAAGTGAACTGGAGAAAGAAATGGCAAAAACTGATATCTTTGCCAAGAAAACCCCACATGGGGTCACGGGGAGTCGGACCCGACTGAAAAACGACTGGATAACAATCCATAACAAGTAATGCTGAACGCGCCCTTCGGACTTATTTCCTCCACGATTCCAAAAAAAGCCACCCCAAATTTGTGAATCGTGGGGAAAGTCACGCAGTAGAAGCACCTCTGCGGGAGCAGTTCCCCTCCCCGCCCCGCTGGCACACGAGGGCTCGCCCCAAGCTCGCGTCTGCTCCCGCCCCGGCGCAGTCGGGGGGCCTCACCTCGGGGTGATCCACGCTCACAGTGGGGATGGCCAGGTCGCGGAGCTGCGCCTCCAGGGCCGCGCGGAGGTCGGCCCGGGCCATGGCGCCGGCCGGCGTGGCAGCCGAGGCGGGACGGAGCGGGGGCGGGGCCGGAGCCGAGGAGGGACCGGGGCAGGAGCCGGGGGCGGGGCCGGGGCGGCTTCCCGGCTGCCCGCCTCCCCTCTCGCTGCAGTCGCTCCAATGCATTTCTCACTCCTCAAAAAGTGGCTCCCCAAGGCCGCTCTTCCCAGTCAGGTTCCCTTCATGCTTCGTTCTAGACAAACTGGCCTTTTCGGTGTTGCTCGTACCGGAGGTTCCATCTCCCACCTCCGGACCTTTGTACAAACTATCATCCTCGAGCTGGAATCTCTTACCTCCTCGCCCCTGTCTCCTTTGTCTTGGAGACCCGTCTCAAGTGACACCCCTTCCAGCGCCCATTTGTTACACGCAGTGCCGGCCACACCACAGGTGTATAAAAAAACCAAAAAACCACCAAGTAAATTCTCTCCTAATCTACAACTCGGGGTTGCTAGAAAAAGAGCCCGGATACGGGGAATCCTGAACTCGCCCGAATTCGGGCTCTTTGCAGAGGCCTGAGGTCCTGGACCTGCCTCCGCGTGGCCACGTGATCCCCCCTCGGCTGGGCTGGGGTCTCTGGCTGCGGCAGAAGATGCCCTGCCCTGCACGTCTGAAGCTAGGAGGGCCCTTCTCCCACTGTGGAGGACAGCGCCTAGACCTGACAACAGTCACTACTTTAGCTGAATTCACGCACAAGCTTTCTCCCCGCGGAGGACGAGTCTAATAGATGCTCCTAAATCCTTTATCACTATCCTGTTTTTCTTCCCTTGTTTTCTGTATCATTCCTAAAGGGGGGGGGGGGGGGGAAGGTCAACTCTGCAATCAGCAAGCATTTATTATTAATATTTCCCCTATTACATGTAAAAGCAGTTTTTAACATTCAGAGTTTTTAAGTTTTGAGTTCCAAGCTCTATGCCTCCCTGTCTCCCCTCCCACCTCCTCAGACAATAAGCAATTGGCTATAAATTATACATGTACAATTGTGTAAAACATATTTCCATATTGGTCATTTTGTGGAAGAAAACTTGAAACCACCCCCCCCCAAAAAAAAAAAGAAGTGAAAAGAGTGTGCTTCTATCAGTATGGTCAGACTCCATCGGTTCTTTTTCTGGAGGCAGAGAATTTTCATCATGAGTCCTTTTGGGATTGTCTTAGCAAGCATTTATCAAGTACTTACTATGAATCAGATACTAAGTTAGGTGACATAAGTACAAAGACAAAAATGAATCATTCTACTACCCTAAAAAGAGCTTACATTCTATTGGGGAACATAACATGTAGACATAAACAAAATATATAAGTACAAGCGTAAGCCTGAGTTGACAAGACCCAGGATCACAGAGACCTTGTGTACCAATGCCTCAAGAGATTTTGGAGGACTTTCCTTGAAAGCATCCTTGGGCTAGTCTGGACTATTAACAGATACTCTGAGAAAAGCTCTCTCTTTGAGGTTCCACTGGCCTTGAGGAAGCTACCTTTTCCCAAGTTCAGAGAGCATTACTTGTTCATCTGGAGAGGTGGAAACAAGGTAAGGGTGTGAACCTGAGAGGAGGAAGAGGAAAGAAGATGGATGTGTGGCAGAGAAGAGAACTGGGCTTGAGACCTGGCAGGACATGCATTTGGTTACAATTGTTAAAATCTAATCATCAGCTCTTCTTTCCCTTGCTTTCCCAGAGAATATAAATAATAAACAATAATGTAGCTCTTAACTTATTTTTGTCTGAGCCTAAAAAGTTGTAGTTTGAGATTGAGAAAAGGGAAACTTAATACACCGAAGAAGAGATTTCCCCCAGTTTACTCCAGGGTTGGGAGATTTACAAATGTTTTGGTAATGATTTTGACTTGAGTATATTCCACTAGTCTGCCTTTAAACCTAGTGAGAAAATTTTATAAGAAAAATGTATTGCCTTCTTCCTACCTTCTCTATTACTGTGAAGGGTACCACCACCCTCCTACTCACCCAGGCTGTAAACCTAAGTGTTACCCTTGATGCCTTACTCTGTCTTGCCTTCATATCCAAGTTGTTTCCAAGTCCTGTCAAGTCTACCTTCAGTTTTTTTTTTTAATGCAAAAATGCTTACTCTCACTGGTGTTTCTTAAGTACAGAATTTTTAAAATAAATTTATTTTTAAAGAACCCTATTTTTCCTGCCTCCAGGCCATCCATCTGAATTCATCCTACACTCATCTTCCAATAAAATAGAAACTCCATCATTTGCAGTTTAAAACCCTTTACAATCTGGTTCCAGACTATCTTTCCAAACATAATGTTGTGGTTTAAACCCAGGGATGCCAAAAACTGTTGAGGTGAGGGCTCTGCCCACCCAAAAACTGTTGGGGTTTCATGATGTGTTGTGGTGAACTGTCTCAAAGAATTCAGAGAAAGACCACCTCTAATCCGAGTATAGGCATTTATTGAGATTGACGCTTCTCATGAAACCAGCTAAGTTCCAAGAGGAACCAGCAACTTTAGAGAAAGCAAGATGGATTTTTATAAGGTATTGATGCAATTACATAACAGAAATTTACATAGAATAGAGGAATATCATTAATATTAAAAAGGCAGGAGGAGTTTGTTAAGGGATTAGGTAATGGAGGAGGGGTCCCATCTATGGTTCAGTGGTTAAACATTCTGATCATTCTGCCCTCCAACTGGCTAGCTATTGTGGTCCTGTCTGGTTAAGATAGATAGGTATTGTGGCCCTGTCTTGGCCTAAATGGATGATGTGATTGTGATTGAATACAAGAACACACCTGTTTCTGTGGGAATGGGTCTGGGGGCAGTGACCAAGTAGAGGCAATGGCTGGGATCCCATCATGGGATCATGGACACGCTTCCTGTTTCTGTGGGAACTAAGAGTTCAGGGACACACCTGTTGTTCCAGTGAGCAGTGAGGCATATATGAAGAAGTTAGGATATTGGTTGGGAGTGGGGTGGGGAGAAGGGTACTGGTAGGTACAGTGGGCCTGCTGGTCAGTGGGGCCAGGCCTATGATGAAATTAGAATATTGGGGCAGGGGACAGCTTTATTAGGATTCAATCGGTAATGCACATCATTTCCACTGACACACTCTATGTTGTAGCCAAACTGGGGAACATAGCATTCCTCATACATGATATTCCATCTCTCTCTGCCTTTGCATTCCCTGGAATGCCATTTCTCATTGTCTCACCTTTTCGGAATCCCTCTTTTCTTCCAAGTGCTACCTCTTAGGCTGTCTGTTGGATTAAACTGAGCTGAAATTGTACCTGAAGAAAAATATTCTTTGAAACATACCTGATGAGCTGTCATCTCTGGCTTTTGATTACTTTGCTTAGATTTTGTCCCCAGTGAATTACTGTCTCTATGACTATTCTTCTTTAAGTCTATTAATAATGTCATGCACTAGTTATTCACAAGTATTCTGGGTTTGTCCTTCCTCTTATTTGGAGATAACTAAATTGCCTGACCTTAGGTTTGCCTTGGTACAGTGACAAAGCCCACTCTGATCTATGAATTCCATAAAAGTCTGTCATTTAGGAAATTGGAGAAAAGCACTTTGCCTGATACCACCTCTCCCTAGATTTTCTACTGAGACCTGCAGAGGTTGGGTGCTAACGTTCAATTAATCAACAGACATTTCTCAGAATCATAGAATTTAGAGCTAGAAGGAATATCAGTACCCATCCCTTACTTATATCCCAAAATAATCCACACTAGAACATACTTTAAAAATGTGTCTTTGCTTACTGACCATTTCTCTCGACTCTAGGGCAGAGTTCATTTTTAGGAAGTTTTTCTTGACTAAATTTTGGTTTTGTTCAGTCATTTTCCGTCATGCCTAACGCTTCATGACCCCATTTGGGGTTTTCCTGGCAAAGATACTGGAGTGGTTTGCCATTTCCTTCTCTTTGTTTCGCAGCTGAGGAGGCTGAGGCAAGCAGGGTTAAGTGATTTGCCCAGGGTCACATAGCTAACCTAGGAAGTGTCTGAGGTTATGTTTGAATTCAGGGCTTCCTGAGTCCAGGTCCAGTGCTTTATCTACTTAGTCATGTAGCTGCCTCTAGTTTAAAGTCTTAATTTTCCTGTTTGCAACTTTTGTCCATTATTCCTGATTCTACCCCTCTAGGACCAAACAGGAGAAGACTAATCTTTCTTGGACAGGACAAGTCTTCAGAAACTTGAAGACAATTAACATGTCCTCTCTGAGTCTTTTCTTCCATTTATGAAGCATCCCCAGTTTCTTCAGTTGTCATATAACATGGACCTATGTTCTCTAGGAGTGTGCTGGAGCCAGCTCATACTGGCTCTTGAGAGCTGATTGTTAAATTTTCAGTGTTAGTACTTAATACGTTGAAAATTGGCAAACACCATCAGTTAGGGCTTGATTTGTTTTGTTGATTGTCTTGACTTGAGAAACTAATGGAAAAAATGTTCATAATGTAGATTCAACCCTAAAAGCATATAGAACAATTTTTGAAGTCAGTTGTTAAGCACTTATCAGCAGACCCCTGTCTTTATCATTCTCATGCTGTGCTTCTCTGGACACCCTCCAGTTTATCAGTGTTCCTACAGTATAGCACACAGAACTAAATATGATGCTCCAGATAAGATCTGATGAGGGCAGAATGGGATAGAGCTATTACCTCCTCACTTTAGTACCTGAGTGGAAGATGAAGTAGACTGGTGAGATATTTGAGGCAGGACAACCATCCAGAATGTTGCAATGGTCCATATGTGGCTATTTGGGTTAGTCTAAATGAGGAGTCAAGGATGTCTAGGCTGCAAGGCTGTGAGTAACTGGTAAAGTCATGGTGCCTCAACAGTTATATGAAAATTGGAAAGAGTAGAAGACTCGGGTGGGAGGAGGTAGGAGAAAGAGTATAAGTTCTGTTTTAGACTTGATGAACTTGAGATGCTTATGGGACAATTCAATTCAAAATGTCTGAGAGGCAATTGGTGAGGTGAGACTGTGGTTCAGGAGAAAGACTAAGGCAGGATATAGAGATCTGAGAATCATTTGCATAAATATGATAGTTGAACCTATTTGAGGTGATGAGATCACCAACTGAGATAGTATATGGGGAGAAGAGGGCCCTAGACAGTCCCAGGACAGGTACTTCCATTGACTTATTGAGGGAATTTTTATTCAGGTACAGGTTGTAATAGGTATCATACTTCTGAGATCCCTTTCAACTTGGAGATTCTGTGATTCCAATTACAGCGACTTTTACAATGGCCATCACCTAGTATAATGTAATATACATAAGGGCCTAATAAACAATACTTAATGCAGTGAGAAGAGGAGATTTGGGTTACTGTGTTTTAATTCTTTGCTTTAACCCAAGTCACAGACCTTGGGAGATAGATGAGAGAGCCTGAATGATGTCTGAACAGGGCCAGGCATCAGTCCATTTTGGCTGAGATGAAAAGCTTTAAAAAGTCTCTTCTACTTGCCAAGTCAGAATTGGAAAGAGATGAGAAATGTTTCCGGTGTTAATACAGCCTGTCTTCTCCAGGCGTACTTCCAAATTACTTAAGCTTCAAGATTCTTTATTAAGATCTGAACCTACAATTTCACTTTTCCTTTTGCTTTTCTTTTCTTTTCTTTTTTTTTTGGACAGTGAATACATGTCACCTCCAGGATAGAGACTGTTTCCCACAAGAAATGATCTCTTTCATGTGATACACAATCCACATTTTAATTCACTTAAAATACTTTCTGAAGTATGACTGATAGTTCAATGTAGATTTTTTTTTTTGTAACACCAGTTAAAGAAGAAACCTGAACAAAATCTCCCCAATTCAGGCAGAGCTCATGAAGGTATTTTGATATTTTCATTAGGTAAAATTGAAGGGGGGGGGGAAGCTAAATATTAAGAGATCAACAAGGCTGGCCATGTGACTAGAGTTGATGTCAAATTAAGGCATAATACATGTAGCTTATGTCTTAGGTACCACTGTGGTTTTCTCTCCAAGGAAAATATAGGTAACACATAAAATCTGATATTATTGCCTCAAGAAGTCAAAGAAAAAAACCCTGTTTTTTTTTTCATTCTTTCAATGAAATAAATGGGCAAAATAACAAATTTTTTTGTGTGTGGTGCATCTTTTGGGGGTATTCGATTATTGTTGTTTTTTTTAACTCACATAAAATAAGTGTGTAAAATTGAATGTTGGCAAAGGAACTTTTGCCCTGATCTGAGCAATTGTTTTAAAACCCATTCCCTATAAGTCCTAATGCTGTGTGTTATAGAATGAATGAGTAATGAATAGGGGATGGGGGGCCTCATAAGCTGGTGACTGCCAGCACCTTCTTATCCAGGCTTTACTAGAATTACAAGCCACCCTGCAAAATGAGATGAACAATTTGTTCTGAGCCGCTTTTCAATATACTCTGATTCTTCTTGAGCAACTATCCCTGCCTTGGTGAGCCCCAGACCTCAACATTAGTGAATGGAGCCTTCGTGTCCAATGTTGAACCTTGTTAGCAAGATGCTCTTGGAATAGCCTAAGAAAACAGACTTCCATCTAAAGGACTTGGCATACTAGATTTCTTTGATCTGTTAGTGTATATTTGAAAACAAAGTCAAATCATGTCTTCCTACTACTTTTCTCCATATTTTATCATTTCAAAATGATTAGTCTGAATAGATAAGGATAAAACAGCTATTATAGAATTTGTGCCATAGTCTTGCTAGCTAAGTATAGAGATTGTTAATGATTTTCCTCCATGAAATTAACTTACAAGTGGAATAAATTTGCATTAATTCTAACCAAAATTGAAGGATGAGACCAGAAGTCATGTAACAGCAATCCTGTATTCAGTGTTGATTAGGAATTATCTATTTTTTAAAATCTCTGATTTGAATAACAGCATAAAAACATCTTTTGAAATGTTAGATTATAATGCTACAATCCTACATGGACAAAAATAGTGATTATGGTCAGAAACAAAGCCTATAATCAACATTTTAAATGTTTTCCTTGAAGCAATAATCCAATCATTACAATATTGAATATTACTAGAAATGTTGATACAAATAAAATGTAGAGATGAGGATATTCTAATTTGAACC
>WOXC01002721.1:32500-62513 GCA_011680675.1 Gymnobelideus leadbeateri | reverse complement strand
CATTAGTGAGTAACAAGTGGGGTTTGAGGAGAAGCCCACAGATTTAAAGTCAGAAGGCCTGGGTTCACATCCTGACCTTGCCATCTGACCTGTATGGTCACAGGCAAGTGTTCCTCAGCCTATCTTGGCTTCAGTGTGTGTCTCTGTAACACAGGCAGGTGAGACTGGACGGTCCCTAAAGGACCCTCCAGCTTTAAGGTTTGATGTGACAAGGACCCTGAGCCAAGATTCAATGATATCTGTGTCCTGAGGCTAAAACCCAGATTTCATCTGAGTGATCTCACCAAGGCTGACGAGCACCCGCTGCAGGGCCTGGTAGGACGATGTCTGCAGGTCAAACAGCGACAGTTTGTAGTCTGTGCTCAGTTGTACCTCATGGCGGATGGTCTCAAACAAGGCCGATGCTCTGTAGAGCTGCAGAGAGACAGAGGCAGGGGGTGATAGCTCCCACAGTGCCTGGGGCCCAGAGCATGGCCAGGAGCTAGCCAAGGAGCAGCCTGGGAGCGGCCAGGACAAGGGGCCAGGAGCTAGCCAAGGAGCAGCTTGGGAGCGGCCAGGACAAGGGGCCAGGAGCTTCTCCATCTACGACCTGCCCCATGGAGGCAGACAAGGAAGCACTGGTGCTGAGCAGCCAGCATTGAACCCCAAGGGACCTACAGGAGGCACATGCCAGGCCTTGGGAGGGAGCTGGCCCAGGACCCCGAGCCCAGGAGCCTTGGAGATGGCCAAGCTTCCAGCTCAGTGTCTCAGCTGTCTTCCTGGGAAGCCAGCCCTACTCTCCCAGTACAAATTTCAGGATCCAGGACATGACCCTATTTCACAGACAAAGCAACACCTCACTCATCCAGCTTGAGGAATGGGCTGCTCTGCAAGAATAACCTTTCAGACAAATACAACATGGGCCCCTCTTGGGCCCACAGCTCTACTACTTGGGTGAGCGTGGCCAGCTTCTACAGAGTGCCACACATCTCTGACTTTCTCCCAGGGTTCCTAAGCTTTCAGATGGCACAGACACGTCATTCTGAACACCCTCAGTTTGCACCCTGGGTGCCCTGAGGGGCTCTGGAGGCCATAGACCTGCTCGCCACCACATTGGATGACCACAGGCTGCTGGGCTTTCTTGTATCTTGGGCCTCCTGTTCCTACTGATGCACCTGCTTCAACCAGCCCCACTGGTCACCTTATCCACCTGCTCACAACTCTGTTTGCTGTTTCAAACCTGCCTGGGTCTGGGATGTCAGAGCAGTACATCTGCTCAGTACATCACACCTGTGTGTGAAGGGAAAGTGAAAAGGCTATGATGGGAGGCCTGCTGCCTTTGTGTGACCGAATATAAGCCCCATACAGACATCTGCTCTGATCGCTATTGTTTCCAGTCAGGAGAAGAGAGAGGTCCCTAGAGCCAGAAGGGGATGCAGACACCACAGTGGCCAACTCCTTCAACACAGATGGAAGCAAGAGTCTGAACCCAGAATGCCCTGCTCCAAAGACTGGCCATCTCTCTGTTCTATTAAATGGCCTCTCTCAGAGGTCTGAGCTTGGTGCAATCTTTGAAGGACTCCTTCTGCACTAACTGTATGCCATCCCAGCTATCTGTGGAACAAATGAATGAAAGAATCAACGAATGAATGAATGGACTTCTTTATTTGGGGGTTCTAGCTTAGACTGGCTAACTGAGACTACCAGATACCTGGGGAACCTTCAGGTAAGTGGAGAGGCAATTTGGTGTATCCAAAATGAAGAGCTTTGTAGACTTGGGTTTGAATCCTGGCTAGAATCTTTACTGTGTGACCCTGATTCAAGTCATTCATCTTTGGGAGCCTCAGTTTCCACATTTGAATAATTAATAGTAATACTTGTATTAGCCTTATGACATTACTTTGGAGGTCTATATAAAGGTGAACTACTACTACTACCACCCCCACCACCACCATCTATGTTCTCAGTGGAAGGGGTCCCAAAGGCACTGTGCCATGTCTTCCTGTAAATGCCCCACAAAAGGAGAGATGCCTTGGTTTATTCTCACAGATATTAGTGCAACAAGTGGGCCATCCATGATGGTGGCTTGTATGGACTTATCTGTGTATATGTAGTCTCACCCTGGTAGAATCTAAGCTACCTGAGGGCAGGTCTTTATACCTCCCGGGCTTGGCACAAAGAAGTAGCTTGATTTGTCTGTGTGGTTGAGGTGAGTCCTTTTGGGCAGTGGTACAGAAGAGACCCTGGGCTCTCCCAGGCAGTACCAGAGGAATGCCAGCTCTGGTGTGTGCTCTGTAGCTGCCTGACCACAGGCTGTCTCGGCTGTCTCAGAACAAGCCCAGCTAAGCACAGAGTGGCTTGTTGCCACAAAGATGGGTACCAGTGGCCACAAAGTGAGATGTGAGTAGAGGTATTTTTAGTGCACTAGTGACTTTATTGGTGAAAAGAGCTACAGATACAGACACACGCTCGGCTCCCCATGACAGTAGGGCCATGCTTTGCTACGTACGGTCTTGGGGAGCTGTCCGTGGCACTGAGGGCATGTGTGCTAGCAGTGAGACTTGAGCCGAGGCTGTCCTGACTCAGAGGCCCAGGCCACCCTGAGGCCTCTCTCTACACAGCTTTCTTAAGTGAGCTTGAAAGAAGAAGCCATAATGTGCAGATTAGCCCTTGCTAATTAGCCTTTCACATGCCCAAGGTGACAAGAGCACAGAGACTTGTGGCCCTTGAGCTGTGCTTTGTTAGATGTGAGACATTAAAATATAAGACGACTTCATTGGATGGCCGAGGCCTAAAATAGCTGCTTGTGTAAAATGTTCGGTATGAACTTATCGATGTCCATGTCGCTTCTGTCAACAGGACGGACGTAGGCATCTTGAGGGAGAGACCATTTGCCTTCTGTCTTCCTGCTGCCTGGTACTCTGCCCAGCACACAGTAGGCAATTAATAAATGTTTGATGGCTGGATTACTGGGTGGACACGTAGGGAATGGAGTGGAGATGATACTAGGAATGACCATCTCCTATAACCTCCTAAAGGTGCCATCACCCTCACTTTGTAGAGAAAGAGGGTCTAAAAGAAATCAGCTGTAATCAGGCACCAGCTTTGCTGCCTAGCTGCCCCTCACTCATCTTCATACAGAAGGGGCTCCTCTCCATCAGCACAGAGGGGAATGGCCATAGCATCTGGAGCCAGGAGTGGCCCTGGCTTCTTCACTTCCTCCCCAGATCATCTGGGACAAAGTACTTTCCCTCTCAGGAGAACTGTCCAGCTGGGAAGGGTTGGTGACCCCTTCCCCCGCCGTCCCTACCCCCCCCCCCGCCCCCAGCCCGAAGTGCTCAAGTAACCACGTTCCAGAAGGAAAACTCTTTGCAGACAGCTGCACCACTGAGAGGTGGCCACCCAGGCTTGGTGACTCTGGGGGAGGATCTGAGACCCAGTCTGTAATTGCTTCCCAGACAAGGCCACACTGGAGGCATCTAAAACACAGAGTGGGGGATGGGGCCTCAGAGATCATCTAGCCCAAACTCCTCTTTCTACAGAAGCCCGGGGAGGGCAGTAACATGCCCAAGGTGACAGGGAGGCTTAATGGCAGCCCAGATCCTCTGTCCCCAGATCTAACATTTCCCACCCTATCACAAGCTCAGCTTCTATTGCTACTCCCAGGAGGCTAATCCTTGGAATTGGAGGCACAATCCAGTCTCCAGCTTAGAAAGCCTCTCCTTGGCGATCCAACAAGCCCAGCTTAACTATAAATTGGGTAAAAAACAAAAAACTCCTGTGAGCCTAGCATTTGTTGGCTGAGATCTCTGACTCAGTGTGTGTACCCAAGCAAGCAGATGTTTAGGAAAATGTTTTGGCTTCAAATATGCCTATGATACATTCAATAGATTTGAAAATAAATAGTAAAAACCTTTTGTCAAGCAGCTTGACACATAAGTCTGCATAAACACATATCCCCTTTATGTTCTAAATTCTAAATCCATTCCTGACTCTGAGAAGCCCAGAATGGCGGAGCTGGAAGAGAGTGGTGCCCAGACCCCAAGGCCCCTAACACTCACTCTCAGTTAATAATACGGCCTTCCTCCCAGGCTCCTAACCCTGGAGAGGCACCATGGCCACTCTCCTCCCTCCCTCCTCCATGCATTCACATGCACATGTGCACATGCACGTGCGCGCGCGCACACACACACACATACACACACACACACACACACACACACACACACACACACCCCTAGAGTCCAACTCCCCTACAATCCTACCAAAAACCTACCACAAAGCCATTATTTCTGTCTCTGACCACCAGCCATCTCCTGCCATCTCTGTATAAGTGCCCAAAAGTGGAGGGTGGCATCAGACAAAATAAAACTCCCTCAGGGGTGCACCAGGTAAAAAGATTGGCCTTGGAGTCCCTGTTCTGGCTTGAGGACCACCAGCTGGTCCCATGACAAAGGGTCATACCCTCTCTAGGCCTCAGTTTCTTTCTCTTCAAGGTACTTTAAAGTGCTGGAAAAATGGGAGACAGTCATTCCTAGTGACTCCACTAAAAATGTGCAAAGACCTGAAATCCAATTACATTTTGTTCCTGGGTCATTTGTCCCTATAATGAAATATCTATGTTACTGGTAGATGAGGGAAAACCCAGAGTCCTTAAGAGGAACCTTCAGGAAATCTATTACAGTAGTGAACAATATTTCCCAAGAAGTCTTTTTCACTTCTGGGGAATTGTGACTGTGGAATCAGGCCCTCCCACTGTGGCAACCCAGGGGCAGATGGGTGGAGCACAGGGGCCTCTCCTCTGCTTCTGGGGATAGAGCCCTCTCTTGTCTGCTGCTGCTCACCTGGTGCTGGGATTCCTCCAGGTTTCCACTGGCCCAAAGAGAGAGGCCCAGACCATGGCGAATTTTGGCTTCATCCTCTCTCCGCCCCAGCTGCTCAGCCAGCCTCAAACCTGAAAGCATAGAGGAGACAAATTGAAGGAACAAAAAGCCATTTCACTCCATCAGAGTTCTGTAAAATCCATCTACACTGTGAGAGGAAACACACGCCTTCCGCTCTGACACAGGAGAGAAGCAGCCACAGTCTAAGCCAGTCCAAGCCCTGGAGGTCCTGGCCATCCTGGCTATCGTTCTAAGATGCTCTTGGCTTCCAAGCTAGCCAGACAGGCTGCCTGATGGTGAATGGCAGAAGCCAAGCTTGCAGGGCAGACCTAGACTCAAAAACACCAAGGGGCCCCAGCCTGGCTGCCCTCCCAGGTGGCAAAGTGTCAACCCTCCAAATGAAACCTCCCAGGTAATAAAGTCACCTCGCATGATTCTCTGGTTGCCGGTACCTTCTCCTGATATGGCCACAGTCTAGTGAGGGAGCCGAGAAACCAGGGCGAGGTAGCTTCCCTGAATCACAAGCCACCCACACATATTGGCAGTAGGAAAAGGTTCTGTGATGTATTCGGAGGTAGAGCCCAGACTGACCTTGGCTCCTCTCTTGCAGCTCGGCTCGGGATGCAGCCTGAGTTCAATCTGTTGGTGCTTTCAGGCTGAAGCCTCTGATGTGCCCTGTGGGCTTATTCCTGAATTCAAAGCTCAGGTGAGTTCTGTCTTCCTACAAACAGCCTCCTGACCTCACCTGGGGTCTGGGGCGGGCACACACAGCAAGCCATCAGATTTCTGAACAGAACAAACCTCAGGAGCTTTGTGGCCACTGATGCTTGAGTCAACCTCTTCCCAGAGTAGCCAATAAGAAGCCTGCAGCATGCTGGGTGGGAGACCATGACCCTTCCATCTCCCAGGAGGGCTGCTTTGTGTAAATTGAGCCTGGGGACCTCTAAGCCTACCTGGACTTCATCAGCTTAGACCAGCACAAACAAAGTGGCCTTCCTGGAGCCACCTGGGGACTGGGCTCAGTGGTAAAGTGAAGTCTGTAGTCATAGAATACAGACTCTCAGAGCTGGGAATCAGAACAGGGGATGTCAGAGCTGGGAGGGGCCTGAGAACAGGGGATGCCAGGGCTGGGAGGGGCCTTATAGCCTAGACCATTCAATGAGCCATCTCCAAATCCTCTCATATTCCCCCAACTCAGCCCTACCCTAACTTCTTTATTCTGCTATGATATCACCTTCCTCCCAGACTCCAAAACTGCAGCATCACCTTTGACTTTCCTTCTCTCGGGCCCTACACATCCAACCATCTGTCAGCTCCTGCTGTTGTCCCCACCTCCCAGGTCTGATGGCCCCTCCTCTCACTCACCACATTCAGGCCTTTACCTCTTCTGGTCTAGACTACACTAAAATAACAATAAAGCCTTTTCCTTAGACAACCCAGCCATGACTTGCATGCCCTGTAGGCATGACATGTATCATTATTTTGATTTTTACAAATGAGGAGACTGAAGCCCCAGAAAGGTTGGGTGCCTCAGCAGAAGCAGGATCTGAACTCGGGTCTTTGCCATCTGCAAGCCCAGGACCCTTCCTAGAAGGTCTCCTCCCCTCTAACTGTCATAATCACCTTCTGATGGGTCTTCTGGGTGCTGGCCCATGTCTGCCAAGGCCTCACTGACCCTGCTGCCCCCAACTAGGCTCCTGCTCCCATGCTTGCCTCAGTGTGCTGAACAGCTCAGCGCTCCTGGCCTGGGCTCTCCTGGCCCAGGCTCAGCTCCTCCTTCCTCCCCCTTCTTCCATGCCGGGCTCAGTCTGGCTGCCTTTGAGGCCTCTGCTGTTGACTCAGAGATCCGAAGGCTCCCATCTTCCATGCTTTCCTAGATGGAAGTCCGTCTCTGTCTGCTAAAGTTCTTCAGGAGCCCATTCAGATAGCCATTCCTGACCCTAAGGGGAGACAGCCTCGCTGGCCCCCACACTCTGGGAGCACCGTGGTGGGTGACCCCCCTCCTCTCCTCATATCTCCCCCTCCCAGCATAATTAGCTGGATATTTGTTCCTCCCCGCTGAGGCTAGGAGCTGTGTCCAGTGCCCCACGCCCAGCACTCTGCCGGTTCTGCACAAGGCTTCTTAATAAATGTTCAGTGGAACTGGCTGTGAGGGAAGCCCACGGGGTCACAGGATTCGGAGCAGGGAGGGGCCCTGCTCACTTAAAGCTTCCTCTGGAGACAGAGAAGGCAGATTTCCTAAAAGACTGACACCAAAGAAGAAAGTGTGTATTTCCAGATGCATTTTGCTGAGAGGAGACAGGACAGGAGCATCATTTCAGCCTCCTTGGATACACTGCCAATGACACGCTTGTCTTCTATAACCCTCAGCGACTCCCATTCATCCTGCAAAGGACCCAGGATGAGAGAAGGCCGTGCTGGGGCTGAGCCGTGGTGACAGCAGGGATGCCCCCAAGCTTGCACTTTTCAACACATCTGTCATTTCCTCTAAATGTGATAGAGCCAGCCAGTGGTGCAGTGGAGACAGTGGAATGCTAGGCCTGGGGGTCAGGAGGACCTGAGTTCAAATCCAACCTCAGACACAGACTAGCTGGGTGACCCTGGGCAAGTCACTTAAAACTCTGCCTCAGCTTCCTCAATCTGGAAAATAGGAACAAAAAAGGCACCTCCCTCAGAGGGCTGCGGTGAAGATCAAATGAGATAATACTTCTAAAGATTGCTGCAAACCTTAAAGTGCTATACTGACTCCACTGAAGGCCTGAGGCATGAGAGGGGAGGGTAAAAACAGACCTAACATGAAGCCACACCCCTGGGAAGAGGGCAGGCCCACCCCCAGCTCAGAGGTGATGTGCCCTGCGGCTTTAGATCTGGGGGGGGCAGCATGGAGCTCCTGGCTAACCCACCTAATAGGTCCCTTGGGCAAGTGTAATGTTAAGGGAATTTGAAGATTTTTCCTACCCCTTAGTAGACCCATGTGACCTGCTTTGAGCTCTGGCCCAGGCCACAGCTGAGCCACAGGGAGCTCAGTGTGGGAGGAGTTTACCTAACAGACATGAGAAGAGAACAGGAACAGGTTGGGCAGGAAGTGGGAGCCTGAGGCAGAGCTGAGAGAGGAGGCAGAGAGAGGTAGAGCAGCTAGAGTGGGTGAGAGGGGGCAATTTGCCTAAGGGAGCTTGAGTGTGAGGAGGCCTGATGGAGGGAAGGCTTGGGGATGGTGGTGCTTCCTGCACTGGTGATGTGTACCAGCTTCCCGTGGACTGGGCTTTCTGGTATATGAGAAAATATCTTGGTTTTGTCTTCAAAGAAGAGTCTGTTGTATCTTGTGATTCAAATCTGGAAATACGACTGCATATTCATAGCAATCACTGTGGACACTGCATTGGTGATATAACAAGTCTGTGAAAGCCCACAGAGGCTCACTCTTCCTCATCTGCAGAATGGGGAAGACAACATGAACACGGCCTGGGACAGGGGTTCTTGGGGGAAGAGCACCGAGGAGGCAGCCACCATCTGTGTGAGATATGAGATGTGATGGTGACAGTGATTTAGCCAGCCAGTCAATAAGCATAATCAGTTCAGCATTTGTCATGTGCCAGTGCCCATGTTGGGTGGTGGAGATGAGCATTTCTAAAGTGCCTACTAGGTGCCAGGCTCTGTGCTAAGCGCTTTCTGACAATCACCTCCTCTGATCCACATCACAACCCTATGAGGCAGCTGCTGCTGCTATCCTCATTTTATGGAAAAAGCAGAAATGGTCCCCATCTTCAAAGCTCCACCCCCATCCTCATGAGGGAAGCCATATATACAACAAGGTATAGACAAGATACTCACAGAGGAGGTGGAAAAGGGGAAGGAAGGCATCCCAGGCGTAGGGGACAGCCAATGCAAAGTCAAGGAGGTGGGAGATGGAGCAGCCAGGAGGCCGGTTTGGCTGGACCACAGGAAGGCTGGACTACTAGGGAGGAGCCGGTTTATGAAAACCAGCCAAGGCCGAAGAGAGTAGTTTGTAGTTGACCGTCAGGTGCTAGTCCTGGAGCTTACTGAGGAGGGGGACGACAAGGTCAGGTGTACACTGTAGTAGCATCATTTTGGCAGCATGGGTGGGGCCGGTCCCTGAACCCCAGCCTGGGGGGCACATCCACCTCATGGCATAGCTCTGCCACTGGCTGGCTGTGGGTTCGTTGGTGTAGGTCAGAGCCAGGGAAAGGGCTGCCTGTGCCACGGCCTGGGCTCCCCACTGAGCCATGCAGAGCCCTCCCAGGCACATGCTGGCCAGGTGTGCTGCACCTGGATGGGCTCCATCCTGTTTGGAAGGGCTCAGAATCAGATCTGACTACCAGAGGGAAGCATGTGCCACACACTCCTCTTCTGGGCACACTCACGTAGCAGATACCATGGAAATGCTACAAATAGTATTTTAAAGCCCTGAAAGATGGCCAAAAAAAGAGACAATAAAATGTGCTTGAGAGTTTTCCATAAATACTGAGTTAGGTCAGGATGTCCCGGCAAGCCGGCTGCTGCACCGAGGAGCCACAAAGGAGCACAGCTGAAATGCCATTGTGAGCTCGGCTGAATGTGAGGCCTGGCTTTTGTTTTGGGGTTTTTTTCGGTTTTTTTGACAAATTCAACTGGATTTCACTGCCAGCATATCTGAATTCTGCAACTGCAAGGTTACAGGAAAGTAGCCCCCCCCAGCCCCAACACTGCACCCAGGCGGCCAGAGGATCCCAGTACAGAGCACAGGGACTCACGGGGGTCTTCCCACATTGCCTCTATTCTTTCCAAACCAGAGAAGCAGCAGGGGCTGGTGAGAAGGCCCAGGCCTATGCCCAGGAGGCCTGGCCTGGCTCTGCCACCCGGCCTTATGGAATCAGGAACAAGCTGCCTGCCTTCTCTCGGTCTTTGTGTGGGGATACCAGGACCCTCTCAGGTGACCCTGTGCCAGGCACATCACTGCCTATACCAAGGGAAGGGGCACCCTGTGGCCTTCCAGCCTCTTCCCTCCAGAGGACAATTCTGCAAACAAAGAGCAGTAACTGGGCCTTACAATCTCCCTTCCCCCGCCACAGTAACCCAGGATCAGGGAATAGGTGACCCCCACCCCCACAGTGGGGAGTCCTGGAGGGGCAAAGAACGGACCACCTTGTAACTTCCAAGCTTGGAGTGGGCAGGGGCCTCAGGGGCCGAGTCCTGCCCAGACCTGCCCAAGAACGCCCTCAAGAGCAGCCCTGAAGCCTCTGCTGAGGGGTGCCCACTGCTTCCACCATGGCCCAGCATTCAGCAAGACCTGAGCTCAAATCTAACTCCAGACACTCAGTAGCTGTGTGACCCCAAGAAAGTCACTTCATCTGTTTGCCTCAGCTGCCTCAATGGTAAACTAAGGATAACCCCCTGCCCAGACAAAGCCACAGGCCTCAGAAAACCCCACAAAGCAAACCAGGGCACAGATTCTGTGAGTACTCTCTGGTCAGCAAAGAGCCTCTTATTCTACCACCGCCCACAGATGAAACTCCTCCCCATGCTCTGGGAGACTTTCCTCTCTTGCTGAGGACCCCACAAACCTGCCACACGTGACCCAGCTTTGGTTTAGCAGAAAGGGCACAGGCCCAGAGGCCAGGAGACCTGAGGTTAAGTTGAGCTCTGGCACCAGGAGTGTGCTGGGAAAATTGAACAACTGGTTCTCTGAGAAAAGAAATGTCCACAGGACACACTTTTAAGTTTAATCTGCATTATTAACACTCCCTCCATCACTTTCTCAAGTTTAGACAATCCACCAAATAAATCCAGCCCTGATTTGCAGCATTTGCCAATTTCTTTTTTTTTTTGCATTTTGGAGGGCAGTTGGGGTTAAGTAACTTGCCCAAGGTCACACGGCTGGGTTTTTATTTGGGTGTGTGTTAAGTGTCTGAGGCCGGATCCGAACTCAGGTCCTTCTGACTCCAGGGCCGGCACTCTACTCACTGCGCCACCTAGCCGCCCCCATTTGCCAATTTCTAAGGTATAAAAGCTCACACTGAGAATTTAACGATCAACTCTCCAGAACTAGTTGGAACCAGGTCCAGCACACCCCTGTCACTCTGTGATCTTCAGGAAGGTACTCCCCCTTTCTGGGCTCAGTTTCCACATCTGTAAAATGAGGGCTCTTTCTAGCTCTGACCATCCTTCCCTGTGTACCCCGAGGGGGCTATGAGTCCTGGCTGTGCAGGTATCCCCCACATGTCCAGCAGAAGAACCAGTAACGGGCTGGCGAATGGTAAGGATGCCAGGCCTGTGGGAGGCCTCATTCACCTACCTTCCTGCAAGTACATCACAGCCTGGGAGTAGTTCTGTAAGGCATGGTGCGTCCGGCCCAGGCTGCTATAGGACACGGTCTTGGCCACCAAGTCATTCATTTGGGCTGCGATGCTGAGGTGCTGCTCCTGGTAAACCACGGCCCTCTCAAAAGTGCCCAGAGACTCATAGGTCAAGCCCAGGTTGCCGTAGGCACGGCCCTGGCCCGTGGGGTTGTTGGTCTCCTCTGCTATCTGCAGATCCAGCTGGTGGTACTGCAGGGCCGTGTCATACTCGCCCATCTGCTGGTAAACACCGCCTAGGCCGCAGGCGGCATCACTCTCCAGGGCTCGGTCCTTCATCTCCCTGGCCAGGTTCAGCTGGCGCTCCAGGCACGAGATGGCCTGTTCATAGTTTCCCAGCTGACTGTGCAGGCTCCCCAGCTCACCGTAGGCCTGGGCCTTGTTGAAGGCCTCTCCCAGCTCATGAGCCACCACTAGCCTCTTCTCAAAGCACACGAGCGCTTGCTGCAAACTCCCCATGGCCCTGGAGGGAGACAGAAAAGGGGGGGAGCGTTTTGTGCAGGTGTAGACATGGCCAAGCCTGGGGAAGGGGAGTCCATCTGTCACTGTCACTTAGCAGGGCTCCTACCGCCTCTGCCCCTGCGCATAAGAGCCAGGGGAATTGCACTAAAAAGCCAGCCCATGCTGACCGGCCCAAGACCACGGGACACAACGGGACCCTCACCCCCACCAGGTAATGGAAATGTATTCATAGAAACAACAATGGGCCAGGAGCTCTCAGGTCCTCCAACTTTCTATTTCACTACAGTTGAAACTTCTTTCTTAAAACCTCACTTTACAATTATTATGAATCCTCAGGCCACAGCTTTTCTGTGCCTACTTCAGGCAGTGCTTGAGTCTGGCCCTCAGCCCTGCCCAGCTCCAAGGAGCTCTGGGCCCCTTTCATGTGCACACACTGGGGTGTAGAACCCCATGGAATCTCAGAGCAGGAAGGGATGCAAAGGCCATCTAACCCAGCCAGCATCTGTAGCAGATCCTGACAAACTGTGACTGCTGGGGACCTGGCATCCAGGCTCTCAGCCTCAGTCTCCCCACCATGCAACGACAGCTGCACCTGCACAGCATGGCTATGAGGCCATGGGCTCTGCAGATGAGGCCCAAAGGCTGTTTCAGGCCTGGCTGAGTCTAGGAAGGCTCCTCCATCACCAGCCCAGCCCCTTTGGAATGGACTTCTGGGCCCCAAGGGCTCTGAGAGGGGGCTACTAACATGCCCTGCTGCTTCCTGGATGTAGGACTTTGACTGCTCTGAAGGCTTATTTTTTCTTCCTCCTCTGTGAAACATGAAGGCTGCCCTAGTGGTCTCTAAGGTGCCTTTAGTGATGGGTCCTAGGATTGCTCCTGGGGAGCAGGGGGCCTGTCATCTGTGGGGCAAAGAGGGGACCCCCTGGAAGTCTCAGGCCCTTCAAGTAAAAGCAGAAAATGTGCAGCATTGACCTTCTGGGGCTGCTGGAGAACCAATGACAGACTGATGGACAGCACCATGTAATGAGGAGCTGGGATCACTAGGCCGCACTCCACCCTCAGCTAGCTATTGAACTCTGGGGAAGCCTCGTCCCCTCTCTGGACCTCAGTGTCTTGATCTGTCTAATGGAGGTCCCTCCCAGCACTGCAATCCTGTTGTTACTCATCTGTGAGGACCCCCACACCCATTCTCAGCCTCCTGCATCCCCAGCTGACTCTGAGGGTGCCTGGGAGGACAGGGCAGCCCAGCTAAGCTCCCCGGGGGCTCCCACAGATCCTACTGCAGCAGCCACAGTCCCAGCCTCAGACTCAGTGGCAATCCCTCTTACTGACCTGTGCCCATTGCCAAGGCCGCGGTAGGCCTTGGCCTGGTCCTGCATGCGGTTCAGACTCTGTGCCACAGACAGGTACTGCTCATAGTGCTTGATGGCCTCCTCAAAGTCACCCAGGGCCTCGTAGCAGTCCCCCAGGTTGCCATAGGCCCGGCCCCGGTCCAGCACAGCCTCGTTGCCACTGAGCTGCTGCAGCATGGCCAGTTGCTGCTCGAAGTAGCCAATGGCCTCCTCCATGACGCTCATGTTCATCTTGGTGATGCCCATGTTGCCATAGACCTGGGCCTCGATGCCCGGCTCCTTCAGCTTCTGGCCCAGCTCCAGCTGCTCCTCGTAGCACTTGAAGGCCATGCTGTATTTGCCCAGCGCCATGTAGACGGCCGCCAGGTGGCCGTGCGCCCGGCCCTCGCCCGGCAGGTCGCTCAGCTCCTGGCACACCTCCAGCTCCTGTGTGTGGTAGCCCAGGGCCTTGTCATGCTTCTGCACCAGCCGGTAAGCGGTGCCCAGGGCTGCATAGGCGCTGGCCTCCAGCCGCCGGTCCTTGACATGGTGTGCCAGGCTCAGCTGCTGCTCGTAGAACTTGATGGCGCCGTTGATGTCCTTTTTACAGACAAAGATATCCCCCAGGTTTCCGAGGGCTCGGAACTTGGCCTGGGGATTGTTCAGAGACTGGGCGAGGGATAGCAGGTACTTCTGACACTCCTCGGCCTTGCCCAGGTTCAGCAGGGCCTTGAACGCCAGGCCTAGGTTACAGTAGGCCTTGGCCTGACTCAGCTTGTCGTGCAGGTCTCGGGCCAAGGCCAGGTCCTGCTCGTAGTACTTGACAGCCTCCTCATAGTTCCCGAGGCAGTAATGGGCATAGCCCAGGTTGTGGCAGACCTTGCCTTCCCCCTCCATGTCCTGCAGCTCGGGGCTGAGCCTCAGGTACTGCGCGTAGTAGGGCGCTGCCTGGGCATACTCTCCACGGGAGCAGTGGAAGTTGCCCAGGTTGCTGAGGGCGCGGGCCTCGCTCTGGATGTCACGGAGCTCCCTGGCGATGTTCAGGTGGTTCTGGTAGTGCTGGAGGGCACGGTCGTGGGCCCCCAGCGCCTGGTAGGCCACAGCCAGGTTCCCATGGGTGGAGGCCTGGGAGGCTCGGTCATTGACTTCCATGGATATCTGCAGCTCCTGCCGGTGGTACTTGACGGCCTGGTCGTAGAGGCCCAGTGCATTGTAGGCGTTGCCCATGTTCCCGTAGGCCCGGCCCTGGGCTGCGTAGTCGTTCAGCTCCTGGGCAATGGACAGGTGCGCTTTGTGGAGTTTGAGGGCTGTGTCATAGTCACCCTTCATCTGGTGTATTATTCCTGAAAAGGACAGTAAAAACACAGATCAGTCCAAGGCAAGTGCAGGTGGCCTCCCTGGGGTGGGGGTGCCCGCAGAGCTCCAGGGGCCTCAGCTGGGGCATCTCTGAGCTCACCACTATACTCACTGGCAGTGACAATGTGACTTTACTGAACCTGCCTGCCAAGGACCCCCGAAATAAGGTCTGTAAACTCCTACATGATCGTGCAGAGCGCCTGTGTGGGGCTTAGCTCCGTTATTTCCCAGCATGTGATACCTTGGGGGGGGGTCACTCCTTGCCCTCCTACCTCCTACTCTCTGAGACAGAATTATCTACTATGATTAGCTGGGCCATAAGATGGCTTTGGGGCCTCCAGGAATCACCTCTTTCTGTTGCCAAGCCCTCTCTGTATTTAATTTTGAAAAAGCTTTTTCAGTTCACCAACCAAAATCCCTTTAACACTAAGCAGGTGGGCAGCAGGGGCTGGGCACTGAGTAGAAAAGAGTAGAAAACAAACAGCCAGATCCCAGACATGATGGAGCTGTAGAGTCCAGGGTGTTTTCCTTTCTCTCAGGCTCCATCATCACTTACAATCAGAACTTAGGAAAGGGTGTGAAATCCTAGGCTCAGCTGCCCACCTCCCATGGGGGAAAGTAAAGTCAGATGGCCCCAGTAGGGGGAGGAAGCGGGCAGGGCAGCAGCAAGCTGGCATAGCAGCCATTTACAGCTGCTCCTGGCCTAGAAGGAGGGTGAAAAGGTAGCTCTGCTGTCCCTGATCTGCCAGCTCTTTTCTGGGCATTTAATTCAATTCAGCAAAACACCATGTTCTATAGCTACCACATCCCGGCAGGCTGGTGGGGAAAGAGACAAAGTCCCTTCCCTCAGGAAATCCCCACCCCCACCCCAGGAAGTGGCCAGGACCGATCCACAAAAATCCATGATCCAAAAACAATGTGGTAAGCATGGATGGAGGCAAAGAGTGCCAGGTCTTGCTGTGCGACCTCCTGTGCCAGGGTCATTTTTGTCTTTTAGACAAGATGGTGCCCAGACCGCATGATACACCTGAGGCAGACCAAGGTCAGGGGGAGGGTCGCCTCCCCTGACCAGGCTTATTTGGCCATGGGGAAGGTCTAGGGCACAAACCCCCCAGCACTTCCCACTCAAGTTGCTTCTTACCCAAACATACCCCTCCCACCCCAAACCTGAGCTGTCCATTCTTCTAACCCAGCTGCAGGACATTCCCTCATGTACCTTCATTTGATTTGCCCTGTTGTTCCCACCTATCAAGGTCATTTTGTTTGCCAGCTCCCCCTCCCAAGTTTGGGCCACTCCCAGATTTTGTAATCATGTAATCTATAACTTCAAGTCACTGAGATCCCGCTTAACCTTGGAAGACAACAGACCCCTGGTGCCTTGTCCAGTGACGGTCATTCCAGCAGGTAACAAAGGGGCTGATCTCTGCTCTGTCTCCCCTTCCAAGCTCCTGCCCTGCCACTATCATCCAGTAAACAAGCCTCTAGCTGGAAGTTCCTGTCACTAGACCCTGCCCCTAGCCCTCCCCGCTCCCAGCCATCTGCCTTTTTCCAGGCTAGTTCCCCACTCCACCTCTCACCACCATCCTTGACCACATTCCTATCCATGGCAGAGACCCTTCCAATATTCTGGCCTTGACCTCCTCACCTCCAGCCATCCCTAGATGTATTTGACTCTAGGTACTCAGATGGGTGGGAGGGTGGGTATCTGGCTAAGCCTGGTGTGACATCTGTAAAAGGAGGCCCAGAGAGCACCGGGAGGGAGAAGGCAATGGCCATAAAGCTCTCTGCCAACCTGGTCTTGGTCTCCCAGGACTACCCTCCCTCACACCCTCATGGGCCTGGATCTTCTCTGATGCTCCCTTATCTGCACAGATGCCCTCCCTTCTCTACCACCCAGAGAGCTGGGTCTACGCTGGAGATTCACAGGTGCCTTATCAATACTTTCAGAAAGAGCGATAACCTCAAGTCCTCCCCAAGATGCGCTCCTGGGACGCATATGCCTGGGGTTGGAGGCTTCACCAAGGTTAGCAATAGGGACATGTCTTCAAATAGGAGGGAGCAACTCAAGAAGAAGGACTCAAGGTTCCCTGGAACCCATTCCTTTTGGAAAGTCTATATTCATAGAAAGCTCTTAATTTTCAGTTTTAGCCTTCGTTTCTGAATTTGTTTGTGCTTTCAGACCAAGGAGAGCCTGCAAGTGGTTATCTTTCTAAGAACTCTCAAGAAAAATCCCTTAGCCCCTTTTCGTGACCCTTCCACATCTGTACAAGGGGAATGACAAGAGCTGCCATCTTCACAGGCTACAGGATGCAAATCAGGTGACAGATGTGACAGAGCTTTACAGATAGGAGAAGAGAGGAGAGAAAGAGAAGGCAGAGCAGGGCTGGGGAGAAGAGGAGGGGAAAGATGGCAGGAAGGCACAAAGAGGCAGGGAAGGAGGCAGAGCAAGGGGGGAGCAGGGAGGGGAGAAGGAAAACCAAAGTGCCTTCTCTCTCACAGCATCCCAAATCCAGGCCTGTTAATAGAAGCCTATGGCAGTAATGATGGCCACTCAGGGCTTGTTGATTTGTGAAAGGACTACCTGCTGGTTAGAGCAAAACGATCTGAACTCCAGCCAGCTGCTGCAGTCAACAACTCCTCCCCCTCTTTCCCCTCCTCCTCCTCTTTCTCCTTCTCTTGTTCCTTTCCTGCCCTCCATGTTTTAAGCTTCCAAGAGGCAACAAAGAACCAGGGGAGGTCCCCTCAAGCAGAGATTTCTGTGCATGACAGGCCTGACACTGGGTGGGGATGCCCACCTGCCACCCCGTCTCTGCTGCCCTGGACGCTGGTAGCCAGGAGTACTCTGAACCAGTCTCAGCAGCTCCCCGCTTTATTGAGATTCTGAGTGTGGCTGCTGGCCTAGCGACTGAACACGGCTAGAGATCACCTGCAGAGTCCCCTTCCCAAGGCCGTCAGTCAGAGGGAGGCTTGCACCACGCATCTCAGCAAGGGCTCTTTGGGTGACAACAGAGGGGGATTCAGAGAAGATTGTGGGGGTGGTGATCTTGTCGAGGCCATGTTCTGCAAGGGTGAGGCAGGAAAGGTCAGCCAGATGTGACACTGCCAGGTGTTCTCCTCAACTGGGACGGTGGGAGATGCTAAGAGGAGCCAGGAATCTCGCACGGGGCAACACCAAGAACTCTTCTAACTCAGCCCTGGCACCAGGCTTCCTTTTATCAAACAAATTTGGTCCCGCCTTCTATGTCCCATGGGTGCCAAGGAGGACATGCGGGGAAGAGAAAGAGCCCTAGACTTTGTGTAAGTTCCACTTGCTGGCTGGGGGGCCCCGGCAAGCCATTGACTCTGGGAACCTCGGTTTTCTCATCCGCAAAATGGGACTCATGGTAATTTGCACAGTATATTACATCAGGTCGTAGTGAGGATCGATTAATGATTATGGATTTGTTTTCACTGCTCTATTGGTCTGAATACTGGCACCTTACATCTAGGTCAGAACTAAAATGAGGTAATGGGGAGGAAAAAAAAGAGTGTGTGTGTGTGTGTGTGTGTGTGTGTGTCTGTATGTGTGAGTGCGTGTGTGTCTATATGTGTGTGTGCCTGTATGTGAGTGCACGTGTGTCTGTGTGTGCATGTGTGTGTGAGTGTGTGTGTCTGTATGTGTGAGTGTGTGTGTGCCTGTATGTGTGAGTGCGTGTGTGTCTGTGTCTGTGCGTGTGTCTGTATGTGTGAGTGCATGTGTGTCTGTATGTGTGAGTGCGTGTGTGTCTGTATGTGTGAGTGTGTGTGTGCCTGTATGTGTGAGTGCGTGTGTGTCTGTATGTGAGTGCACGTGTGTCTGTGTGTGTGCATGTGTGTGTGTCTGTATGTGTGAGTGCATGTGTGTCTGTGTGTGTGTGCATGTGTGTGAGTGTGTGTCTGTATGTGTGAGTGTGTGTGTGCCTGTATGTGTGAGTGTGTGTGTCTGTGTCTGTGTGTGTCTGTATGTGAGTGCACGTGTGTCTGTGTGTGCATGTGTGTGTGTGTCTGTATGTGTGAGTGCATGTGTGTCTGTGTGTGTGCGTGTGTGTGTGAGTGTGTGTCTGTATGTGTGAGTGTGTGTGTGCCTGTATGTGTGAGTGTGTGTGTGTCTGTGTGTGTGTCTGTATGTGAGTGCACGTGTGTCTGTGTGTGTCTGTATGTGTGAGTGCATGTGTGTCTGTGTGTGTGCATGTGTGTGAGTGTGTGTCTGTATGTGTGAGTGTGTGTGTCTGTATGTGTGAGTGCATGTGTGTCTGTATGTGTGAGTGCATGTGTGTCTGTATGTGTGCATGTGTCTGTGTGTGTGCGTGTGTCTGTGTGTGTGTGCATGTGTGTGTCTGTGCACGTGCACATGTGTAGGGACACACACACACATGTGGGCAGACACACACAAACAGATCCTAGATTCAGAGCTGAAAAGAACCCAGAGGTCCTCCATTCCAGCTGCCACCTGGCTCCATCTCATACACACTCACTCAAGCTCAGAGCAGGGAAGGGACGGTTCCAAGTCACACTAAGAGAAATCTGGGTGTTGCAGTGCCCAGAGTGCTGGCCTGAAGTCTGGACACCCAGCAGGCCGAATCTGCATGCCACCATGTGTGCACGTGTGTGACACAGTGGATGGACGCCACTCCGGGGATCCCTGAGGTGCTCAACATTGTTATCAAGGCCTCGGAGGAAAGTATGGCTGGCCTGCTTGTTAAGCCTGAAGCACAGAATGAGGGTGAGGGGGATGCCTGCATGTGAGTGCACCGGGAGTCAGAGTGCTTGACAGGACAGAGTGGTGAGCTGAATCTAAGAGGACAAAAGTTAACAGGGATAAACAGAGTTTTACATCTGTCCTCAAAAAGTCAACTTCACAAATACAAGATTGACCAGTTTATGTGGGAAAACATCTGGGTTTTAGCAGGTTACAGCCCAAGGGGAATCGACAGTGGAACAAGAGCTAGCAAACGGGGTCCTTTCCTGTGGTCTGACCCCGTCTGTGGTCAGTCCTGGTTCTCACCCTTTAAGGCGGACACTGACAAAGCAGAAAGTGTCCACGGGACAGTCACAAGTCTTTAGACCAGAGCACAGAAGAAGCAGCTGAAGGAGTTGTGGCTGTTAAGCCTAAGAAAGAGAAGACTAGGGGCGGCTAGGTGGCGCAGTGAATAGAGCACTGACCCTGAAGTCAAGAGGACCTGAGTTCAAATCCAGCCTCAGACACTTAACACACTTACTAGCTGTGTGACTTTGGGCAAGTCACTTAACCCAATTGCCCTCCAGAAAAGCAAAAAAAAAGAATAAAAAATAAGAAAGAGAAGAAGACTTTAGAAGAGGTGTGATAGGGAATGTTGGGGCTGAGGGGTCATTTGAGGCTGGGTGTCAGGGATGCACCAGACAACTGATCACCAGAGGGAACATTGCCAAGGGGGCTTGGGCCTGGATCAGGGCTGGACAATCGATCACCTGTTGGGGGCAGTGCAGAGGGGGCTCGGGCCTGGACAATGGATCACTGGCCAAGGGCAGTGCACTATATCAGGTCCCTCCTGGAAAGGACAGTATGTACAGCAGGGGTCATAGCCTTCAGTCCCTGCTATGGTGTCAAGGCCTGTCACTGCCCAATCACTAGACCCCATTTGACAATACTTATATCTCCCTCAAATCCCCAGGCTTTCCAGGATAAATCATACCCTTTGCTCCCATTTTTCATCAGAAGTTAATTTCACAAACTTAATTCAATATTTTTCAGCACCTGGGCTATGTGGCTCTGCTGCCAGGGAAGCCGTGGCTTAGCAGGTCTCCTGAGCGGCAGCAGGCCATGTGGCCTGGGTGTGTCTGCACCCAGTATGGCATCAGCAGGCTAGCCTCTAGCAGTGGGGGTCACTGGGTTGTGTGGGCAGAGGTGAGCCACACCCCCCCAGGCTGAAAAAGGAGCAGTCCAAACTCCCATGCTGATGAGGGAAGGGCCTGGGCCTGCTTGTAGCCTCTGCACTCCCAGCCTAGGTGAGATGGGCAGACCTATTCTTAATGAAACAAACAGTGCTATCTGTGCCATGCGCTGGGGTTACACAAAGACAACAGTTAAACGGGTTCTTGTCCTCAGGGAGTTAGCATTCTAACTCCTCCTGTTTTCCCAAGGGAAATGTGATTTAGTGCTTGCCACAAAGGCTACAAAATGTATCTAACCCCTTTTAAAATGATTCTCCTTAAGATGGGTCTGGTGTTAATGCACACAAGGAGATGCCATGTGCAGATGGTGTCCAGATTGAGGAGCCCATAATGTGTGGGCACTTGAGGCAGGAACCCTGAAGGGAGCAGAGCAGGGATGGAGGGGGACCCAGAGACACAAAGGCATCAGGGCTGCAGTGATAGTGACTGAGTAGGAAGCCCCTGAGGAGAGGAAGGCGTCACCGGCAGATTCTAAAGCAGTGCGTCAGTGATCTATGGATCAAGACCATGGTCTGTAATATGATGGGGAAACCAGCCAGCACTCTGTGCCCCAGAAAGATAAAGAGACAAATCTAAGCATCTCCTACATCCTGTGCCTTGTGCTGAGTGCTGGGGATACAGAAACAAGCAAGACAGTCCTTCTCCTCAAGGAGCCTGTAGTCTAATGGGGGAAGCAAATGCCTACAAGGGAGCCTGACAAAAAGAGGCAGCAGAAGTAGAGGGAGAAGGGAACCTGCCCAGGTACAAGATTCCTGGGGAGCAGGTAGAGAAGTGAGCTTGGCTGGAGCTGTCGAGGAGAGGCCTTCAGCGCTCAGGAAGGTGGGCCTCAGGGTGACAGCATCTCCACACTGGGAAGGACCTTCTACAGGCCCATGTGGCAAATGAGGTCAGGGATGCCAGATCTCCCGGAACCCTGCGACCGTGCCAAGATGCTGAGGGGGCCACTGCAGAGACACAGACTGACACACTGGGACACCACAAGATGACAAACGCCGATCACAGGATTGAAAATGGTGCCGGTCACCCCCCTCACATCACAGAGACAGGGATTTAAAAAGGAAACAAAACTCTATGTTCCTTCCTTCAAAGTTCTTCTGTATTAAATAGAAAACAAATATATAGAGAGGGAAAAAATGATTCTAATATCAAAAGGGGCTGTGCCTGCTGATTGGGTGGACGATGATAGCTAACATTTATATCACATTTTTGGGCAGCTAGGTGGCACCCTAGTGCTCCCAGAACCAGGCCTGGAGTCAGGAAGACTGAGCTCAAATGTGGCCCTGGACACTTCTCAGCTGGGTGACCCTGGGCAAGTCACTTCACCCTGTGTGCTTCAGCTTCCTCATCTGTAAAATGACCCAGAGAAGGAAATGGCAAACACTCCAATATCTTTGCCAAGAAAACCCCAAATGAGGTCATGGAGTGTCGGACAAGGTTGAAAGGATTGAACAATAACAGATAGCATTTACTATGAACCAGGCCCTATACTAGGCACTTTAGAAATATCGTTGCATTTGATCAACAACCCTGGGAAATAAGCACTGTTAATTTATTCCCATTTTTCATATGAGGAAACTGAAGCAAACAGAGGTTAAGTGACTTGCCAAGGGTCACACAGCTGATTGTCTGAGGCTGAATTTGAACTCAGGTCTTCCTGACTCCAGACCCAGCACTCCGTGTACTGTGGTGGCTTCCAGCTGCCCATGATTTTGGAGGTGATATAGGGAGAGGGCTCGAAATTTCATGTTGAATCTATGATATAATTATAGTCTATTGGAAAATGTAGCCAGTACAAGGGGGGGTTATTGGGAGAGCACTTGACTGTTCTGGGCTTAGCACAGTGGATGGCTTGTTCGGGAATGGACTGGACACAAATACTTCAGATGCCACAGATCACATGTATACATATACATACACACAGACACTAACTGGCATGGAATGTTAACAGATTTGCTGATATGTTTCAGAAATCTCAATTCTAAGGGACGGTTCCTAGACTGAATGTTTTGGAGCGCTACTAAGGACAGTCCTTTGAAATTCCTTAAAGGGATGCTTTCAGACTTAGGAGAAACCTTGATGTGTGCCAGGCACCACACAGACTCTCAGGATGTGAGTGGGACAAAGATACCTGAGGTAATGAGAGAAACGACCCAATGGCAAATGGAGGGAGAAGGGAGGAGGGACACAGTTTAGAACTCAGAACCTTAAATAAAAATGTTTGAAGAAAAGAAGTGACTTAGAGGCCTGGCACTGGGTAGGGGAGACACAGTCAATGAACCCAGTGGGAGGTAGACATCTACTGAGCCATCAAGCCCAGCTGTCTGAAGGGATCTGGCTGTGCAGGCAACGCAGCAGTACTTGAATCTATCCTTTCACTTTGGTGACAAGCTTCCTAGTTAAGAGTGAACGGCAGTGTGTGAGGGGAGGCCAGGCAGAGGTTAAGGAAGCCAGAAACCACTGGCCTCCCAGCTGAGCTGCTTCCCCACCTGGAATCTGACACCTGGTGGGAGAAGAGTGGCGAGGCAAGGGAAGGGACAGCACCTCCAAGGGAGGGTGTGGCCTCATTAAACCCACATTGGATGATGAGCAAAAGATGCTTTGGGGACAAGACAATTGTGAAGGGCTCTACCACGGAGCTCGGGGAGCCAGGACTGGGAGAATCGCCTGCCAGATAAAGGTTAGAATCCTTGGCCTGACCATCGGAGGCCTGCAGCATCCCCAATCACTCTCTACTTTCAACCTTATCCCACCTTAATTCCAAGCACATACTCCCCATTTCAGGACAGCAGGCTGTCCAGTTCCAATCCCAGGCTTTCCTGCTACGAATTCCCAGGTCCCTCCCATCTCCACCCTTTGAAATGGAAATTATCTCATTCTTTACCTCCAGCTCAAAAGCTACTTTCTCCGGGTAGGGTCCCAGGAGGAGCGGGCTCCTCCCCCAGCCCCAGCCCTCACCAGGCAGAGAATTCTGGGTGCCCCTGATGTGCCCCCTGATGTGCCCCTGATGCACCCCTGACGCATTATCTTGTAGCGGGGCTGTGCGCTTGCGTTATCTCCTCCTGCTAGACTGTGCTTCAAGTGAGAAGCACGTGGGTCTGATTTAGTCTTTCTTTCCCTTCCATGACAAGCATTGCTCTGAACGGGACCAGGACTTAATAAATGTTTGTTGATTGACAGAATGAATGTGCTAATCTGGCCTGATATCACCTTTAGAAAAATCTAGCCCCACCAAGACCCATGGTCATTGGTAATGAATCTATAAGGTTCCCCCTCCCCCCTCCCCCTGCATATCTGCCATCTGAAGGGCACTAACGCATCCTATTGGCGTCCTCTGACATCAATAACAATTTAGCAGTCCTTGCTTACATTGAGTGGGCACAGGCCCTTCAGGCTACCCACCCAATTTCCCTTTTCAGTTTGGAGGAAGACACTGAAGTAAGGTCTACGGAATTCTCACTATCCCTCCATCCTTCTACAAACCCCCCATGAGCCCTTTTAATCAAACTGGGAGGAAATCCGATACAGTCAAAAGAGAATAGTGAGGCCATAATTGTTCCACCGCTTCCCCACAAAAGCCTCCCTCTGAGCCCCAGGAGGCCAGGAGCACTTTCTCTTGGCCCCTTCCCAACTCCTGTCCCAGAGGTCTATGCCAAATGAATGGTGATGCGCCCCAGGAGCTTGTGAGCATGACCTTGCCTTCCAGTGGCTCTCTCCTTCCCTCCCCTGTTGAGTTACAAATTCTAGGGTAACCATGGGCTCATTAGTACAGCCTGACAACAGAACTATTCACAGATTTCCTATGCCTGTGCAGGAATCTCAGCAGTAAATCCTAAGGCAGCGGGCAAGATTAATTGTGCTACTGAGAAAGGGAAGTAATAATTACAAATATGAAAATGAAAGAGTAGAGATGGGGGGACTCTGGTGATGAATGGTTAGGTGCTAGGCGCTGCCAGCCCCAATGGTTCTGGCCAGGGCCATTGTAATAGGAATTGGTGGGAAGCCCAGACCATAATGAAAAATGTGGTAGTCCGGCACATCTGAGCTCCTTCATCAGTCACTGTTGGGAGAAGCCAAATGTGCTCCGTCTGGGCTTAGGCTCCCACCAAGTGGAGAGAGGAAAAGTGGAGAACTGAGTAAAAAAAGGCTGAGCATCATTTAGGTGAGGAGTTTAGTTTGGAATTGGGATCTCAGACATTTTAAATGCTTGAGGATGGACTCACACAAAGGAGGAAACAAAGAAGGGAGTGAGTGGCCAGTATACAGTGAGAAGATACCGGATTCCACCCACCACTTGGACTTTGTAAAAACAGTTCCTTTCCTGCAGGCTAGGTCATATACTCCCTGAATAGCCTGGGGCAACACACAGTATCATAGCATGGAAAAATATTGATTTGGGATCAAGGGACCTGAGTTCAAACCCTGTCTCTTCAACTTACTATGTACATGTATGACCTTGGGCAAGTTGCTGACTTTTCTGGCCCTGTTTCCTTCCCTGTAAAACTGTGCCAGAACATACACTCCCTTCCCATTGGAATTGCCCTAAAGTATAATGGATAGGCTACCTTAGGAAGCACCGAAGAAGGGCAGGTTGGCCAAATTGGTCTCTGAGATCCCTTCTGTCCCAGTGACTCTGTGGCCAATCTCCCAGGAGTTAATGAGAGAACTCAACACACACGGTCCTAGAGGAAAGTGACTAGCCATCGTTATCATGGTCTTAACCTCTCTGTCAGGGGCAGCTTTTAGACAGGAAATGAAAGTGACAGGGTTCTAGAATTTGGGGGAAATCTTTAAACTTATGCCTTACAATACATAACTAATGAGCAGAAATAAATGGAGGTGACAAGGATGTCCACTACCTGCATAAGACCAGAACCAATGAGGGGAGAAGACAAAAGACAAAGAAAAAGCTCATCAAAATTCCCGGCTCATTCACCAAGGCCAGATCACCAAGAGCTGCTTCAACTCATTTCTGGATTCCTGAAATCAGATACTCTTCTTTCTACTACAAAAGCAGGAGCTCTTTGCTTTAATCAAATGTGATTCATATCCCCAAACTCCTCCAAATTAATTGAATTCCTAAGATTATAAGATCAAGTTAGTGGAGACCAATTCAACAAGCAATTATTAGGTCCAAACATGGGCATGGTCCTGAGCTAGGCACCTCAGAAGAAAGACCAGAAAAGGGCAGAAAGGCCCTGACCTGAAAGACCATAATACCTGCCCGGATTCCTTGCTTCTTGCCTGTCAGGACTTTAATAATGACATAATCCTCCACCATCGATGCCCAGCTCTGCCAGTCCTGGCATCAGCCTGGGGATCCCTGATCTACACAGGCATGGCATGACAGATGGTTTTGCTTCCAATTAACATCTTTATTCAGACATAGTGCAGGGGATAAAGAGTCGGGCAAAAAACTACATTGCAACCTCCCTAGTCCGCAGGTTCTGCTCTCTGATAATATTATCTGGAGAGCCAAAGTCTGTCGGAGGGAGGGCTTTACCTCCAGTCAATCCCAAAGGACGGCACCTGGGAATACTCTCTATGTGGCAATGACCCGCTTTCTTCTGTGTAACCCAAGATCTGGGGCACTTTCACATTGTGAAGCCCTTCAAGGAAATCATCAAAGTTAATTATCCAATTAATATCAAGGCTGGATATACAGTAATCTGTCAAAAGACAAAGGGTTTAGAACTTCTATGCCGATCAGTTTCTTATCTTTTAAATGGAAATGAGGGAATTAGTCACCCTTCCAATTCACTCATTGTGAATATTAATTTGTCTTTTTCTGGTTGAGTGCCTCCCTAACTTGCTGGTTGTAATTAGCGAGGTTGAAGGGGACCCAACTGCACGTCCCAGCCCTGAGGAGCCATAGCTGTTGAATTCAGGCTGTCTAGGGTGGGGAAAGAGCTTGGGGCTAATGAAGGGGGAGCAACAGCTACACTCCCACTCCCGTGTACACAGTAAGCACATAATAAGTGTCTCTTGATTTTAATTTAATTTGTCTGCCAAAATGATACTCTCAAGTGCAGATCTGACCATGTCACTCTCCTGCTCCCTGTGGCCTGGAGGATAAAATAAAAACCATGTTTGGCATTTTAAGCCCTTTACAATCAGGCTCTGATCCATCTTTACATATTTTGCTTGACTCTCCCTTGTATATGCTGTTCCCAGTACAAGAAATGGAATTTCTTGCTTCTGTGCCTTTGTAGAGTGACCCCACCCCCCACTCCATGCCCAAGAAGCACAGGGTAAGGGAGCTGATCAAGGCACTGCCCCCTCATCAGCCGATTTCCCCAGGCCAGTGAATGAAATCCCAGAAGATAAGGGGCAGGTAACTGAAACAAGCTAGTATAAAGGTCTAAAACAAAGTATCAAGATGGGTTTATACTCTGTTGCCCTTTATGAGGTTTGAGGTCCTCTGGGAAAACAGATTGAATTAGAGGCTGACCAGTCATTGGATGGCAAACAGATAGTCACCGACAAGACACACTCAATAGGAATCTGCCTCAGGGGCTCGAGGATTGCAGCCTTCAGCAGCAAAGAGAACCAGCCATGGAGGAAGAACTCAGTCCTTGAGAGGGAATCCTTTCTCAGCTCTGGGTGCGGGGTTGGGGCTGGGGGATGCTCCCAATGGCCATCCTTTCTTGCTCTGAGACATTTTCCCAGTAAGAGACACCAAATCCAGCAGGAAGGGGAGAGGGGAGGGAGCTGGCACTCATTAAGCACTTTCTCTGTGACAAACACTAAACTAATATGTGAGTTGAAATAGGATACAGTTCTAAGGAGTGTGAGCTCTGCAGGTGGAGAAAATCAGCCCGGTCATGGGCTGCTGAGCTGTGCAGAGAAAGAGGCTGGGGAGCCCAGCCCTCTCTCTGCCTAACAGACTTTCCATCAGGCAGAGGAGCCTGAGGCTACCAAGAGGAGGAAAAGGGCAGGCACCTGCAGAGCCTGAGTTCCATAAATGTGTGCCTTCCTGTAAGGGCACTCTCTGTGTGTGCACATTCCTCCCTCAGACATTGCTCAGTTTTGTGGGAGAAAGACACCAGGAACGCAAGGCTAGTACCTATTGTGGTTACTTTGCCATCTGAATAAATGTCTTTGCTTTGAGCTAATCATATCTACTAGCTAATGATTAAAGGGAAGCACACCAGCGGGGGCCTGTGAGCTATAGTGTTTTAGGAGCAGTGAGCACATAACTATTCTGAAGGACCCAATCTGCAGATTGGAGGAGGTGTAGTCTCAGAGAAGGTGCTGCACCTGGAAAATGCCCCCTCCTCCTCTCTGGCTTCCTTCAAAGCCCAGTTCAGCTGCCACCTCCTACCTACCTTTCCTGGTCTCCCCAGGTGCTAGTGATTCCCTCCCAGAGAGCATTTGCTCTCTCTATATTTTGCATACACTTCTCCAAGTATGCCTTGATTTTCTCCAGGATGTTAGCTCTTTGTTGACAGGGGCTCCATATCCTGAGCCCCCTAGCTTCTCTATCTGTGCCTGGGACTTAAGAGGTGTTGCAAGTGTGTTTGCTAAATGGCACTGAAGATGCTGCCTCCATCTATGTGTACGCATGTGAGCGGCACCACCTGCCCATGCCACTCCCCTGAGCCTGGGCTGTGTAAAGAACAAAAGGGAACTTCCTCAGCTCCTATGCAAAGCCCAAGAGTTGCTGCAGCACACCTCTGTAGAATTCATGCACAGGACTCTCTTTCATGCCTCACATGCTGTAGCTAACATGGAATACAGGTTACAGAATTCAGCATTCATCTCACCTCGGTGCCTTTGCTAGGCTGCTCTAAATGCATAGAATGCTCTCCCTCCTCATTGTCACAGTCAGTCAACAAGTATTTCCCAAGTGCCGGTAGGTCCCAAGCACTGTGCTGGGCACCAGGGAGTGGTCCCTACTTGCAAGAAGCAAGACGCTTTTATTCTAACAGAGGAGACAAGGACCTCTGGAGGCATATGGGGAGTAAATACAGAGATAATAAAATCAACTAAACAAAAAGTGGCTAGCTACAAGAGAGTCTGGGAGCTTTCTTCAAGGCTCTGACAACATACCATCTCCTGAGGGAAACCCTTCCTGACAGCCTCCTTCTCTCTCTCCTACTCAGATCAGCAGGAATACAGTTTTTCATGTATTTTCATGTTTTTCACGTTGTTTGCCCTTAGTGACCGTAGGATCACTGAAGGCTGAGGGATCTTTGTGTTCCAGGACCTAGCACAATGCCTTCATATACTAAGCTTCTACTAAACGATTCCAAACACTAGGTCAGGCTGCATCAGACGCCCTCCTTTCTCATCTCTGCAGTTCATAAGATGTATTCCTTCAAGGCTCCGTTGAGATGCTGTCCCCTCCATGAAGTATTCCCTAAGCAGCAAAGCTGAAAGAGGTCTTAGGAAGGAGCTGGCTCCCCTCTGGAGTGGTCTTCAGACCAAGTCACCAGGTGGGCTGTAGAGGGCACAGCTGTTCAGGCAGAGTATGTATTTGATGGCCAATAAGGTCCCTTCAAATGCTGAGATTTTTTAGTTGTCTCCCTCAGCAGATTTTCTCAGAATACTTTATCTGGACCACTCCTTTTCCCTGTCCCATCCTAGCTTATATTACATGCATCTATGGACATGAGGTCTCTTTCTCATTAGACTGCAAGCTCTCTGAGGGGAGAGAGTCTGTGGCTCTTTATTTGTGTATCGCCAGTTCTAGGCACAAGCTCCCACACTAAACAGGGACATAATAAATGTTTCAGTGACTTGAATCCCAAAGATGAAGAGAAAAAGGGAATATAATAGAGAGAGAAACCTTTAGAGAGACACACAGGGAATGAGAGAGAAGGGATAGACAGACAGACAGAGAGAGGAAGAGAGAGACAGAGAGAGAGAGAGAGAAGAGGGAGACAGAGAGAGAGACAGAGAGAGAGAGAGAGAGAGAGGGAGACAGAGAGAGGGAGACAGAGAGACAGTCATCTATAGAAAGTAAGGGGGGAGTTACCTGAGAAGCAGAGGTTCTGGAGATCAGAATGTATTCCACACGTATTGACTGATGCCTCTCATGTAAGAGGGCACAGGGGGAGATAAAATGAAGAGCACACACACATATAGGCATGTGCACGTGCACATACATGTGTGCACATGCAGGCACACTCATATGCACATACATAGGCACACATACACATAGGCATATGCATGTGTGCACACATGTGCACACACAGGAACACTCGTAGGTACACAATGCACATACACTTAGGCACATGCATATGCACACACACGTGTGCCCACACAGGCACACTCATGGGCACACATGTGCACTCACACATAGGCACACACACAGAGACCCCGCCCTCACAGAGCTCACTGCCTAGCAGCAGCCACTAAATATTGCGACTTTGCACACCCAAATGCAAAGACAGATGGATTTCTGCACAAGCCTGAGATGTGGGCTGTCAAATGTGCTCTCCACAGGCAATCGGGTCTGAAGAGCTCGATTTTAAAAATTTATACCGGATGGAAAACACCAGCCTTCTTACTGAGGGAAGAACCCTGGCTCGGTGACAAAGGATGTCACCCAAACCAGCCAGTCAAAATGCCGCTTGTTTGTCTCACAACACGGCTCCCAGGAAAGGCCATTTCATAAACAAGGGAAGAGCCAAATGAGGCCAACGTTGGCAATCATTCTGCTGCTGCTCGGGCTCTTTCCCCTTTTCCTCTCCCTAGG
>WOXC01002721.1:0-27500 GCA_011680675.1 Gymnobelideus leadbeateri | reverse complement strand
GGCTGGCCAGTTAAGTGATGTGTACTTAGCAAGATGGGCAACATCTCCAAGGCCCAGCAACCTTTCTGAAATGGGTGTGAAAACCCCTGTCCTGCATGCTGTCCTCCTGCCACCCAGGCTTGTGAGGAGGGATCAAAGGAGACAATGAAATGGAAAGTGCTACATAAACCACAAAGTGGAATTCTAGAAACAATAGCTATTGTTGGCCTTTGGTCACAGAATGATTCCAAACCAATTTAAAAGTGCATGAACAGTAACCCTGTCAGCTATGGAAGAAACATGGAATAGGAGGGAAGAGGCTTTGGCCTGTCTGTTGTTGCTACAGAGGCCTAGTTAACAAAGATGAATTAAGAGGAAATGAGCCATTCTATAAGCTACTCCTGACTCATTTGCTAGATGTGTCTCTGTTAGCTCTTAGGAAGTTACCCAGAACATTCCGAAAAGATAGAGCTGGGGCGGAGCCAAGATGGCAGCCTAGAAGCAGGAAATTCCATGACCTCCCCCCACAACCACCTCAAACACCTGTAAAATATGACTCTAAACAAACTTTAGAGCTACAGAACCCACAAAGTGATAGAGAGAAACAAATCTCCCACTGAAGGCAGCCCAGCAGGCCAGCAGGAAGGGTCCATTGCAGTGTGCTGGGAGCCAAGGCCAGCCCTGTGTAAGCCATGTGGTTTTGGCCCCAGGGAGACAGTGGCAGCCAGAGCAGACTTCAGGAGAGTGAATCACCAGCAGCTGTGGCAGTTTCCAGACTTTTCAACCCATAAACACCAAAAAGAAAGTAACAGGTCAGTCGGGAACTCTATTGCAAAGGAATGACACAGTCCAGCCCCTGCTCCCAGGGTGAAAGGTGGCTGAGGCATGAAGGCTGCAGCTGCAGCATCTGCCAGGTGGCTGCTTCAGGAGCTCCTGACCTACAGATCATAGAGGTACCAAGCAACCATTCCAAGGGCAATCACTCTTGCTTTGACCTGCTTGGATCTCGGCTGCTTTCTTGGGTTGCAGTCCTGGGGCAAGAAATGCCAGTTTGCCAGTGTGGTGTCTGTAGAGAGCGTGCCCTCCTCAGACCTCTGACAACATTTGCAAAAACCCCAGTGATCTGGGACACAGCTTTCCTCTCTGGAAGCAGAGTACTACTGTGGCAAAGAACTCAAAAGTCAAGTAATTGACTGGCAATATGAGCAAGCAGAGGAAGTACAAACAGACCACAGAATCGTTTTTTGGGGACAAAAAGGATCAAAGCATGGAATGGGAGGAAGACAATGAAGTCAGAACTCCTGCATCAAAAGCTTCCAAGAAAAATATGAACTGGTTACAGGCCATGGAGGAGCTCCAGAAGGATTCTGAAAATTAAGTAAGAGAAGTGGAGGAAAAACTGGGAAGAGAAATAAGAATGATGCAAGAAAATCAACAACTTGACTGAAGAAAATAATATCTTAAAAACAGACTAACTCAAGTGGCAAAAGAGGCCCAAAAAGCCAAGGAGGAGAAGAATGCCTTAAAAAGTCAAATTTGCCAGATGGAAAAGGAATTTCAAAAACTCACTGAAGAGGGCGGAGCCAAGATGGTGGAGTAGAAACAGCTCATCCAAGCCACTCTGTCCCCAGATTCCCCCCAAACTATGTAAAAAGGGACTCTGAACAACCTCTGGAGCCCCAGCACCCACAGAACGACACAGAGAAGCTAACCTCCCGTTGAGGACAGCCCAGCAGCCCTGCAGGAAGGACCAGCGCAGCGGTCTGGGAGCCGGCAGCGCGCAACGCGGAGAGCGCAGGAAGCCGAGCCGAGCGGAGTACCCAGGTCCGCGTGAGCCAAGGTTTTAGCTCCAGGGCGGCAGGGCCAGCAGCCGGCTGGAGGAACCCCAGAACACCAGCAGCCGTGGCGACTCCAGAATTATCAACATAGACATGCCTAGGACAAAGTAAGAGGTTAGGGTCCTATGGACTTTGGGACCTGTATTTGGGGGAATGCGTCAGCTTCCTCCCCTGGGGGCTAGAAGCCACTGAGGAGACATGCCATTTTGTAGTTTTCAGAGGCAGCTCCAGCTCCTGGCCTGCAATTAATTGTAGGGAGATCCAGCGATCAGTCTTGGGGGGTAATCGCTCTTGCTTTAACCTCCCTGGATCTGGATTGTGATCTAGGGTGGAAGTTGTGGGTGGGTTTACAGCTTGCCAGAAACGGAAGTTGCCCCCACACGTTCGGGACGAAAATTCCTCTAGCTGGCCTTAAAGCCATAGTGTGGCAACAAGCCCAAAAGTCAAGCAATTAAGTGGCAACATGCCAAGGCAAAGGAAACAGAAAAATGCAACCCCAGACTCCTATTTTGGGGGCATAGAGCGGAAAAAGGACTGTGAGGTCAGAAGTCCTGCTCCAAAAGCCCCAGGGGAAAACATGAGCAGGTTGCAGGCCACAGAGGACCTTAAGAAGGACTTTAAAAATCAAATAAAAGAAGTGGAGGAAAAATTGGAAAGAGAAATGAGAAGGATGCAGGAAAAGTATGAAATGAGGGTCAACAGCCTGACTGAAGAAAACAACACCTTAAAAAATAGACTAACTCAAATGGCAAAGGAGGCCCAAAAGGGCAATGAGGAGAAGAATGCCTTAAAAAGTCGAATTTGCCAGATGGAAAAAGAATCTCAAAAGTTCACTGAGGAGATTCATTCCTTCAGAGTTAGACTGGAGCAAATGGAAGCTAATGACTTTATGAGAAATCAAGATGCTGTTAAGCAGATCCAAACAAATGAAAGATTAGAAGGCAATGTGAAATATCTCATGGAAAAACCACTGACCTGGAAAATAGATCCAGGAGAGACAATTTAAAAATTATTGGACTACCTGAAAGCCATGATCACAGAAAGAACCTAGAAATCACCCTTCAAGAAATTCTCAAGGAAAATTGCCCTGATGTTTTAGATCCAGAAGGCAAAATAGAGGTTGAAAGAATCCACAGATCACCTCCTGAAAAAGATCCCAAAAAGAAAACTCCCAGGAATATTGTAGCCAGGTTCCAGAATCCCCAGATCAAGGAGAAAATACTACAAGCAGCCAGGAAGAAACAATTTCAATATTGTGGAAACACAATCAGAATATCCCAGGACCTGGCAGCTTCTACACTGAGGGATCGAAGGGCATGGAATATGATATTCCAGAGGGCAAAAGAACTGGGAATGAACCCAAGGGTCACCTACCCAGCAACACTGAGTATTTTGTTTCAGGGGAAAATATGGTCATTCAGTGGAATAGAGGACTTTCAAGCATTCTTTTTTTTTTTTAAGCAATTGGGGTTAAGTAACTTGCTCAAGGTTACACGGCTAGTCATTATTTATGTGGGGGTGCTCATTTTCTGAGGCCGATTTTGATCTCGGGTCATCCCAACTCCGAGGCCGGCGCTCTTACTCACTGTGCCACCTAGCCGCCCCTTTTAGGGCAATTGGGGTTAAGTAACTTGCCCAAGGTCACATGGCTAGGTTTTTGTTTGTGTGGGTTAAGTGTCTGAGGCCGGATCCGAACTCAGGTTCTTCTGACTCCAGGGCCGGCGCTCTACTCACTGCGCCACCTAGACTTTCAAGCATTCTTGAGGAAAAAACCAGAATTGAATAGAAAATTTGACATCCAGACACAAGAAGCAAGAGATGCCTGAGAAGGTAATCAGGGAAAAGAAATCAAAAGGAACTTATCAAAGGTGAACTATTTACATTCCTATATGGAAAAACAATAACTGTGAGTGATGATATCTTTCTCACTATGAAAATAATGGAAGAAGGGTGTGTGGTCATATGAATACATATGTGAATGTGTGTGTATATGGATAGAGGGCATAGGTTGAATTTGTTGGGAAGGGACAATACTCAAGGGATGAAATTATGAGGTGAGAGAGGAAAGCGTCAAGAGGAGATGGGGAAAGACAGGGTAGGGTAAACTATCTCATGTAGAAGAAGCAAGGGGAAGTGGTTGCAAGGGAGCGGGAGAATAGGAAGGGAAAAAAAAAGGCAAATCCACATTCTCATTGAATTTGGTTCAGGGAGAGAATGACATACATAGTAAATGGGATATCTCAACCTGCAGCAGGATAGGGGGAAGGGGGATGAGAGGAGGGATGATGGATGGGAGGGCATCCTTTGGGGGAGGGGAGGTTGGAAGTACCCACTATAGAAGAGGGACAGGATCATGTAGGGAATGGACCAGGTGGGGGGTGGGATGAGTGGGAGGGAATTATAAGCAGCCTTGTACAATATATCTATTATGATAATGTTTTGCATAGCTAGACATGTACAACATATACTGAATTACTTATCTCCCCAGAGGGAATCGGTGACAAGGGAGGAAGGAAATGGATCTGAAATTCGAGGTCTTAACATTAAATGTTTCAAATATATATAAATACTATTATTAATACTCTTTTGCTTATAACTGGGAGATAAGATGTGCAGGCATTGGGACACAAAGATTCACCTTCCTCTAATGGAAAAGTCGAAGGGGGTATGGGAGAAGGTATGGGAGAGAGCAGATTGGAGGAAGCAATATCTTGTGGGACTGCTATTCTGGGAGGTTGGGTAGGGGAATAACGGGGGGGAAATGATTGTAACTCAAAATCTGGCAGAAATGAATGATGTAAAACAGAAGTTAATAAAGCATTTGTTTAAAAAAAAACTCACTGAAGAGAATCATTACTTCAGAATTAGACTGGAGCAAATGGAAGCTAATGACTTTATGAGAATTCAAGATACTATAAAAACAGATGCAAACAAATGAAAAAAATAGAAGGCAATGTAAAATATCTCATTGGAAAAACCACAGACCTGGAAAATAGATCCAGGAGAGATAATTAAAAAAATTTTGAGCTACCTGAAAGCCATGACCAAAAAAAGAGCCTAGAAATCATCCTTCAAGAAATTCTCAAGGAAAACTGCCCTGATATTTTAGAGCCAGAGGGCAAAATAGAAATTGAAAAATTCACCCATCACCTCTTGAAAAAGATCCCACAAAGAAAACTCCTAGGAATATTATAGCCAAATTCCAAAGTTCCCAGGTCAAGGAGAAAATATTACAAGCAGCCAGGAAATATTGTGGAAAAACAATCAGGGTAACACAAGATCTAGCAGTTTCTACATTAAGGGATTGAAGGGCTTGGAATATGATATTCCAGAGGCCAAAGGAGCTAGAATTAGAACCAAAAATCACCTACCCAGCAAAACTGAGTACAATGTTTCAGGGGAAAATATGGTGATTCAATGAAATAGAGGACTTTCAAGCATTCTTGATAAAAAAAAATACAGAGTTGAATAGAAAATTTGACTTTTGAATACAAGAAGCAAGAGAAGCATGAGAAGGTAAACAGGAAAAAGAAATCATACAGAACTTATTAAAATTGAACTATTTACATTCCTACATGGTAAAATGATCATTATAACTCATGAGACTTTTCTCAGTATGAGGATATTTGATGGAAATATATATATATATATATATATACACACACATATATATGTATATATATGTTTCTATAGGAGGGTATATGTGTGTATAAATACATATGTGACTGTGTGTATATATGTGTACATGTATACATAGACAGAGGGCACAGGATCAGTTGAATAGGAAGGGATGATACCTAAAAAATAAAATTAAGAGGTGAGAGAAGAATATAATGAGATGAGATAGGGAGAGACAGAATACAGTAAATTATCTCATTATAAAAGAGGCAAGAGAAAACTTGTTACAATGGAGGGGAAGAATAGGAAAGCAAAAGGGAATGGGTCAACCTTACTCTCATTGAATTTGGCATAAGGAGGGAATAACATACACATTAAATTGGGTATCTTACCCTACAGGAAAGTAGGGGGAAAAAGGATAAGAGGGGAAATGATAGAAGGGAGGGGAGACTGGGGGGGAGGGTAGTTAGAAGCACACACTTTTGAATAGGGACAGGGTCAAAGTAGGAAATAGAATAAGTTGGGGGTGGGATAGGAAATATAGTCATTTTTTCACAATATATCTACTATGGAAATGTTTTGCATAACTACACATGTACACCCTATATCAAATTGCTTTTCCTCCCAGTAGGGGTGGGTGAGAAGGGAAGAAGGGAAAGAATCTGGAAATCAAAGTTTTAAAATCAAATGTTAAAAAAACATATAATTATTTTTTTACATGCAACTGGGAAATAAGATATACAGGCACTGGGGTATAGAAATTCATCTTGCCCTACTAGAAAGTCAGAGGGGGAAGGGGGGAGGATATATGAGACAGCAAATTGGGGGAAGGGGCATTCAGTAGAATTGCTATTTTGGGGTGGGGATAGGAGAAAGACAGGGAGAAAATTTGTAACTCAAAATCTTGTGGAAATGAATGTTGTAAACTAAAAATAAACCAATTTTTAAAAAAGAAAGAAAAGATAAAGCTCCTAGGACCTGGCATCAGAAGCACTGTTATCTGAGACTTGGCACTGACTATTTCTTAACTGTGTGACCCTTGGACAAATTCCCTCATCATTCTGTGCCTCAGTTTCCTCACCTGTGTGAAACATCAAAGGGCTGGTGTGTATGTTAAGGTATAGCCAGTGGGGAGTCATCATAAGGATCCCTCCACTACCACCCCCCTCCCAAAGCTCGCCACAGCATGGAGGTGACACATTTAGGGTTTTTCTCCTCTGTATTCTTTGTGATAAAGGATGACCCTAGGCTTTTTCAGGTTCTGCTAGGGGGTCCAAGCTTGGACAGCTCCAGACAATCTCAAGGCGCTTTCTGGGAGCAGCCAGGATCAGGATGAGGCTCCGGATTAGGCAGAGCACCCTCTGAGACATACACTGGTGGATATTTGTGGGCATGTTTTTAGGCACTCCGGGATTATCTTCCAAGTTATAAGTCCATACTGATGAAATCACAGATCTTTGACATAATAATAAGGGATGAGGGAAAACCAAGCCCTGCAGCTAATGTGATGGTGATGTTTGCACCAGCACCCATACCACTATTCCTTAGGGGAATACCATCACACCTTTGGCTTGGAGTATTAAGTGAGGTGACCCACAATCTTTAAATTCTAGTGAGGGACTCGCTTGATGGCAGTCCAAAACATTATGGGGTCATAGATGGAGAGACAGAAGGGCCTTAGCAGCTCATGTGGTCCAACCCCTCCATTTTACAGATGAGGAGACTGCCATACACATTCAGCAGACTTGGCATTGTTATGGGGGCCAAGGAATCACAGAGGATATTCTGTGGGGAAGATCTGGTGTTTATAGTTTTACCCCCCCACTCTGTCACTGGTCAGCTTTTGGCTGTGATGGATGTATGCACATCCCAAATCACAGGGTGTGGAAGATATGCCTGCCCTTCTCCTTTTCCCCAGAGTCAGATTTCTCTTCATTGGCTGGTAAAGGTCTTTTTATTTGCTATGGAGGAAGGTCAGCAGATTCCTAAGAGTCTTCAAATTGACTTTCGCTTCCTTCAGTGTTATAAGCAAATAACCATAAAATACTTGTTGACAATTGTGGCTTCACAAATCAGAATGTCCTTCTCATACGGCCCATTTGGCTTCTATCACACTGATACTCACATCATACAACTGTATTTTGTTTCATGCAATAGACATGGTCCTGAAAAGTTATATATAAACCAAATTTGAGCAAATGAAAGCACATTTTAGATGATCTGGACATTTTAAGATAGACTTCTAGGAATCCTAGATTAAATCATTTTATAAAGGAAGAGAAACAGGGGCTAGTGGATAATGCACTGGCCCAGGAGTCAGATACCCGGGTGCAAGTCTTACCTCCACCCCTAAGTCACTGTGTTACCTGGGGCAAGTTACTTTATTAGGCAACTACTGCATGCAAGGGATACAAACGTAAAGAGTGAAACAATCTCCATCACAGGCAGTGCACATGCATTCAAACAGTTTCTTGGACTCAGTGTACCAATCTGTAAAGTGAAAGGATTCCAATAAACGGTGCCACAGCCCCTCTTAGATTTCCAATTTCCAGTCTACACCAGTGGTATCAAATGCAAAGAGAACAGGGCTACACAAGGGTCCTGCAGGCCACATATTAACTTAGAAAAAACCCATATTACCATTCTCTATGGTCTACAGTATTTTTATTTATTTTATTAAATATTTCCCAATTATATTATAATCTGGTTTGGGGAGCACTCTACCTTATCTGACACCTTTGCTCTGCAGCGTGCTAACATGCTAAGAATCTAATTCATCACTTCCTAAATTGGAAAGTGTCTTTTGTGTGAAACTTTACTTTCATATTCTGTATCAGATTTGGTTAAAAAGGGGGAAACTGTTAACTGTTATCGGTCATGATCATAATAATAGAGGATAATTCTGTAGTACTTTACAAACATTATCTCTCTTGGGCCTCCTAATAAATCTGTGAACTAAGCACTAGCTCCATCATGCCCATTTTACAGGGGGGGAAACTAAGGCTCAGAAAGTGTAAATGGCCACCTGGCTAGTAAGTGTCACTGGAAGGATCTGAACTTTGGGTCCCCGGACTCCAAGCCCACAGCCCTATCCACTACATCAGGACAGAAACACCCATCTTTGCCCAAATCTAAGACATCACCAGACTGTGCTTTGGAAGCCCAGCTCCTTGTGCCAAAGTCCCCCCCAATCAGTGAGCCATGGAGATGAGGAACAGCTGGGCACATCCAGATCCTTTTGCCTGGGTTCACCAGTGAAGCAGGGGCAGTGGAGCCTTTTGTTATGTCTAGGACAATCATGGATGTCCTTGAGACCAATAAACAGTGACTGCATGTCTATTATGTCCATCTACAGGGCTGCTCGGCATCTCAGCAAGGCCAGCATGGCCCTTCATGGCCCCAAAGCCCTAGAATAGCCTGATGCTCCTGTGGCTTGGGGTAGAGCAGGCTCTGTACATCCCTCTGATCTCCTCTGCCCCCACAACAATCCTGTGTCATTCCAACCTTCCTTCACAGAAGGGGACAGTGCTAGAAAGGGAAGGAACCCACTCTGGTTAGCTTCTTCACACTAGGATTCGCACCTAGCTCTCTCCTCCTCTGGTTTAGTCCTGGCAGGACTCCTTCTGCTTAGCAGAGCCAAAGGGGCTCACACAGTTGGTCTGGGAGCCAAGAGGTCTGAGATGTCTTCTCAGCTCTGCCACTAAATTACGTTCCTCCCCTCTCTGGGCCTCAGTCTCTTCCCTTGCTTCGGACTTTTGCTAGGGTCAGCCCAGTTCTCCCATTCAATTCCAGTAGGACTGTAGCCCCTCCTGGTCAAGCCAATCCCCTTTTTCAGCTTCTAGCCTCATTACTCAGAAGTCCATTGCACACCTTAATTAGTGGAGGTACTGATTCATTTGTTAAGCAGACTGATTAAACACAGTGTCTACCTTCAAGGGGCTAATGGTTAAGAATGGGTTAGAATGCTGATGTTAGTTAACATTAATTAGCATTAATTAATTAGAATGTTAATAACAGAATTAAGAATGAGTTCAAATTGGCCTGACACCTCCTACTTGTATGACCTTGCACAAGTCACTTCACCCTGTCTGCCTCAGTTTCCTCATGTGTTAAATGAGTTAGAGAAGGAAATAACAAAACAAAAACCCAAGTAAGGTCACGGAGAATCGGACATGACTGAAGAACTCCTGAACAACTACCACAACAAGATCTACACAATGATCTGTTCCTTTACTGATGGACCTGATAACTGCTCCCCAAGGTGAGAGTTTTGTCTGAGGTACCTGTTCTACTGGAAAGGAAATGGAGTTTGGTAGAGCAAGCACCAAACTCAAGAGTCAGGAGAGCCTTGGGTTTAAATCCTGATCCCACCACTTACTAGCTGTATGATCTCAGGATCACTTACCTGTGCCAAGCCTCAATTTCCTGATCTATAAAGTGGAGAGAATAATGGTGCCTCCCTAGGCCTCGTGAGACTGCAGTGAAACAATGGAGGGTGAGCACACAGAAGGCCTAAGCACATATGAATACCAGGTAAGATTTGTATCTTGTATGGCAGGAGCAGAGTTTTTCCAGCTAACATCACCTATGCCCTCTGACACCTCATAGGACAAAGGTTTCTTCCTCTTTTTTCCTCCTTCCCCTTCTTTTCTCTACCTCAACACATTCCTGCACAGGGTCAGCTGTGGACCAGTGGATAGCTGTGGACCAGTCTGGTTTCTAATTAAAAAACAGTTTGTGGTCATTCTGCAGAGTGGCTGGTGCCAAACCCACCCCAAAAGCCATGTTCTTTGGGTTTGAGGTGGTTACACACTTGGGGGGGGTGGGGGGGGTGGAATGTGGACAATCTGTAGCAAATAACAGTAAAGAGGGGAGGGGAGGGGAGGGGAGGGGAGGGGAAGGGGAGGGGAGAGGAGGGGAGGGAAGGGAAGGGGAGGGAAGGGAAGGGGAGGGAAGGGAAGGGAAGGGAAGGGAAGGGAAGGGAAGGGAAGGGAAGGGAAGGGAAGGGAAGGGAAGGGAAGGGAAGGGAAGGGAAGGGAAGGGAACAACCCAAAGTCTTTCGAGTAGATGTGCTGAATATAGACACATCAAGGCTGGTTAATAGAACAAAGGTCAGGATAACGTGTTTCCAGAGCTGTCTCTCCATGAAATGACAAATCGCACCAAGAGAATTGATAGGAGACAGAAATGCTGAAAGCCTTGCTGGCTGGTGGCAGGATACTGGAGGGGAGTTGGGAGGCTTGAGGTGCATCTCAGCACCATCATTCACCAGCTCTGAGACACCTGGAGAGTCATTTCCCATCTGGGGACACAATTTGCTACTTAGGTAAATAAGAGAGTTGGACTCAATGTTCTCTTAGGCCTCTCCCAGATTCTTACACCCTCTGTCATTCATATAGCATCTTCAGAAAATGGGATCCAACTGTATTCATGGATCAAATTTCAGCCTGACCAAAAGCCATCATCCTCATTTTTTTAGTGACGGAGTGGACTAGAGATGAGATGACTTTTCCAGTGAGGCTGGCTCTCTCTCCTCACCTCCACCTCTTAGCTCAAGGGCTGCACCCCAGAGGAGCTTCACCCTTCTCCCACAGCTGCTAGCCCCTTCCCCTCTTAAGTCACTCTGGATCTTCTTCCTGTGTCTTATAACATACATGCCCACCTAGTCACATTCTAGCTCCACTGTTGGAATGTGAACTCCTCGAGGGGTTTTGCTTTTGTCTATGTCTGGTGCCTAGCCCAATGCATAGCATACAGTAGGTGTTTAATAAATACTTGCTGTTGTTGTGGATGATGATGGTCATGCCCATACATACATATTTACATGTTATCTCCACTGGTAGAATGTGGGCTTCACAAGGGGTTTTACTTTTGTCAATATCTGGTGCCTAACCCAATGCAGAGAATACAGTAGGAGCTTAATAAATTCTTCTTGCTATTGATGATGATGCTGGTCATGCCCACAAAAGAGGGAAGTGCTACTGAGGCTATGGTTTCATAAATTATTATTGAAGCACCTGAAATCCTTGGAAAGAATTTTAGGAAACCTAGTACCTTTCCTGGAACATAATGGATTTATAAGGAAAGAAACTATCAGCTGGTAGGCTTCTCTGTTACTGTTACTAAATACTAGTTAATAAAACAGTTCACATTCACACATTGTTTTACAGCTCACAAAGGGCTTTCCACATGTGCAAATATGATTATCCCCATTTTATTACTGGAAAAACTAAGGTTCAGAAAGGTATGACAGTAAGTGGCAGAGCCAAGATTCAGACCTCCTCTGACGCCACATTCTATGTGCCAACCAGAATGAGAAGTCGGCCTCCTGAGCAGTTTATGCTCCTGGGTGTTAAGTATTTCTTGGAGCTAGAAATAACTAAACTAGGGACACTTGTGCTCACTCCAGATCCCAATGCTTTATTTGTGTGGTTTCCAGCCTGCCCCTTCAACATGGGGGCAGGGAAGGAAGAAGGAAAGAAGAAAGGAAGGGAGGGAGGGAGGAGGAAAGGAAGGAAGGATGGGAGGGAGGAAGGGAGAGAAGGAGAAAGGGAAGGAGGGAGGGAGGGAAGAAGGAAGGAAGGAAGGGAGGGAGGGAGGGAGGAAGGAGGGAAGGAAGGAAGGAAGGAAGGGAGGGAGGGAGGGAGGGAGGGAGGGAGGGAGGGAAGGATGAAGGAGGGAAGGAAAGAAGGGTGGGAGGAAGGAAGGGAGGGGGGAAGGGAGGGAGGAAGGAAAGAAGGGAGGGAGGGAGGAAGGAAGGAAGAAAGGAAGGAAGGGAGGGAGGAAGGGAAGGAAGGAGGGAGGGAGGAAGGAGGGCAGAAAGGCAGGAGGAAGGAAGGAGGAAATAAGGAAAGGAGGAAGGATGGAGGGAGGAAGGAAGGAGGGAAAGAAGGAAGGGATAGAGACATTATATGTCAATTATATTGCTAGGCACTTTAGAAATATCCCATTTTATCCTCACAACAGTCTTGAGTAGATGCCATTACGATCCCCATTCTACAATGGAGGAAATTGAGGCAGACAGAAATTAAGGGGTTTATCCAGAGTCACACAGCCAGTAAGTGTTTGAGACTGGAATAAGAATCTGGATGTGACTGGTAGCAGTGGGGACCACTGTGGATCCCTGAGGAGGAGGAGAACATGATCCAAGAGACGAGTTAGGAATGCACAAGATGGATCAGTCAAAAGTAGAGAAGGTTTGGGATACAGGTCGGGAATCACAAGAACAAGGTGTTAATCCAGGAGACTTTCAAAAGCTGAAGTGATAAGATTGATTATGCTGCCAAATCCTGTACTTGAGATAAAGAGGAGGAGAAGAGATTTCCTTCTCAATCTCATTCAGAAAGCTTATTGCCCTTGTTGTTCAATCATTCCAGTCACATCTGACTCTTTGTGACCTCATTTGGGGTTTTCTTGGCAAAGGTACTGGAGTGGTTTGCCCTTTCATTTCACAGATGAGGAAACTGAGGCAAACAAGGTGAAATGACTTACTCAGGGTTACCTAGTTAGTAAGTATCTGAGGCCACATTTGAATTCAGGTTTTCCTGAGTCCAGGCCCAGCACTCTGTCCACTGTGCCACCTAGCTGCCCATGCAGAAAGCTACCTGGTTCCATTAACTGCTACTCCATACTCCAGAAAGCAGACTTCAGGAACTGGACTTCAAATCTAAAATTCGGACTTCCAAAAAAGGTCCAGCCCTCAAAAGAAATGTCTAACACAAAGGCACCTTTGAGGCGCCTTCTCTACCTGTAACCAGCTAATATGCAAAGGAAAATCTTCAGAATCCTTCCTGGAGAAGACCTGGCAGATCGCTCTTCAGGAAGCAAAAGACCCACAATCCTTTGGTGTGCCCTTCTGTGAACTGACCGGGCGCCAGCTGGACTGACACAAACAGCCTCACGTGAATTTGTATTTGTTTTATATATGGAGATTTTCCCTGTCAAGTGAGTACGAATGTGCTGGCCCAGCTGAGGCTACAGAGGACATCATGTTCTCTGCACAGGCTCTCTCTGAAGGAGGCCCGGCCTACACTAGGGGTGCTGCCTGTTTAGGGTCTGGGCCTGAAGCATGACATGTTGGACACTTCAGGGAATGAAAACAAACTTCACCAATTCAGATTCAGCACAGCGTCAAGACAGCTGTCACAGACCATGAAAAGCCTTTGTTTTTATTAACATTTAATAATGAGCATGAGGGGAGAGCCACGAGTCTCTGAGGGGATGAAGCCCAGGCTGCTTGGAATGTTCCAATCAGTGTCCCTGCCACCACAAATATTCAAAAACCAACAGGGAGGGAATGTTTACAAGTATCTGCTCCACTGATGCTCTGAGCTAGTAAAAGGAGGCAATGGAAAATCCGACCGCCTGGCAGGGCCAGAACAGGCTCCTTCTGAGCAGACCTGGCCACCATCATGACACTGATGTGTAAGTGTGGCCTATGATTTTAGACAGAACTTTGGGGGTCACTTCAGCGCAGAGAGCTCCCGAAAAAGCTTGTTCTTCACTGTTTGTGTGATGTCCAGCATGATACTCTCGAAAGGATTCTGGATGTGGACAGCTATGAGCTGTGCACCCATGGGAATTTCCAGGGTGCATCTGGACCTCTTACCCTCACTGTAAACCACAGGGGATTTCGGAGGTCCCTCCCTATTACACCAGCCCCACCTGCTGATTTGGGCTCTGCGTGATATAAACACACGTTAAGACCAGGGAAACAGTGCAGGCCACCACACAATGAGTTCCCTGCTCTTCTGTATCACATCATCCTCTTTTTTCTGTTCAGGGTAGTTGTAAATAGTCAAGGCTTCAGTTAACTAGCACTCAACTAGCCAGAGGCCCTAGCCAAAAGTAAAACATCCAAATCACCTGACAACAACAAGGAAATGTAATGTCCAAATGCAAGGTGAGGACCCAGTGTGCCAACCGGTTGGTGTCGCACTTTTTGGGAGGGAGGAGAAAAGGGCTAAAATGATCCCAGAACATTAACATTTAACACAACAGAGTCATGGAATAGCAGGCAAAATGAACGAGAGTCCAGGAAAAGCCTTTTGTTCTTAACAGTCATTTGGCTCCAAACGGCAACTGTCATAGGGAGGGCCATCTCCCAGTCAGAAATACAAAATGAGCTTAATAAATATTTCATAAAGGATGCAAGAAGCCAAGGAATGGCATCTCCCCTCCAAGTCTAGGCAGGGCTGTCCCCGGGGCTCTCATCTGATGCCAAGTGCAAGGTTCAAATGGGTGGGATTACTGGTAAGTGCTTTTAGTGAGAAAGAAAAGACCACCATGTCACGGAGCCAGGGGGTGCCCTTGGGGCCGTGAGGGCCATCTTTCTTCTCCATGAGCTTGGGCTGTGGGACATCACTCAGGAGCCTTAATTAAAGGGGAAAGGCACAGCAGTTGGAGCAAAATGAGACACTCCTTGACTATTCAACTGTTAACATAAAGGAGCTGGCTCATCTATAGCATGGAAAGGGTACACAGCAAGGACACAGTATTGATTCAGCTTAATGCAGTTTCCCTGCCTGTGTTGGCCATGTTGGTGCACTGACCAAGTTTAGAGGAAATCAGGTCCTACTTCTTTGTGGGCTGGGCCACCAGAAGCCTCTGTCAATGCTCTGAGCCTTAGTCCCCTGAGCCAATTGAGCCTCAAGGATGGTTTCAATAACTTTTAAGGAAAAACTAGCCAAGTCCACAAGGCAGATATTTCACACTCCTCCTTAAGCACCAGTGGCTCCCAATTACTTCTGGAATCAAACATCCTTGAAAGCTCTTTACAAGCCAGCCTCCTTCCTATCCTCCCAGTCTTCTTACATATCCTCCTGTGCCATGCACTCTACCCTACGAGCACGTGCTCTCCTACTTGGTCTTCCTTGCTGAATAGCCCATCTCTGCACCTTTACACCTCAAATGCCCCCTCCTCCTGTCCTCTGCCTCTAAGAATTCCTGATTCCTTCAAGATGCAGCTCAATTGCCACCACCTGAAGGAAACTTTCCCTGGTCCCATTAAAAACTAAAGAGTCCTTGTAGAGACCTAGTTACATAAATGTTCTCTTCCTCAGGAACAGCTAGGTGACACAGTGGACAGAGTGCTGGGCCTGGAATCAGGAAGACCTGAATTCAAATGTGGCCACACTGAACCCTGATGCTCATGACACCTTTTAAAAAACAACATACAGCCCACACTGAACAAAGCCTCTTGAGGTCATATAGCTCTTGCAACTAGAGGAAGGCTCCCTCAAGGTCATCTCACAAAGAAACTCTCTGAAAACAATTGACCAAAGAGCCATCCTGCTCTGCTTTTGCTTAAAGCCTTCTGGTGATGGGAAATTCCTCGTTCAGACCTTAGCAGCCATCATTTGGCGCCTTCCTGGGAAAACGATCCAAAGTACAAGACTCTGGGCCAGTCAGTCTCCCACTTTTCCTTGAAGATATTGAGCAGAGGGAGGGATGGAATGAGCTGCTATTTCCTGAAGCAGCCCTCTCCACTTTGGGAGAGCTCCAAGTCAGAGATCTTAACCTGGGGGTCTATGAACTTGGTTTAAAAAATATTTTGATAGCAATATTTCTATATGATGGGCTTATTTTGTGCACATGGTTCTGAGACATGGTCTAGAGGCTTTCCCAGGTGGCTGGGGAGGAGGGAGCATGACACAAAAACTGAAGAATCCCCACTCTCAGTGGGAAAAGCTATTGTTTTTCCTGACACCATCTACATCTTCTCTTGGCAACATTCACACACTGCTCCTGGTTCTGCTCCTGGTGGCTCCAGATCCAACAAGTCCAATCCCTCTTTCTAGCACCTGCACACAGCTGTCCTGTTCCCCTCTCCTGCCCTCTCCTCATTTTCCCATTTCCTTCAAATACTCCCCATGGGGCCTTTACTTGGGGCCCTCAGCCATCTCAGGTGCCTTCCTGGCGTAGCCATGTCATTTCTAAAATGTGATCCCTGAGAGCTCCATTTTCTAGAACTCCAGGTGTTATTTGAACTGAGCAGCGGGACGATCATCTTATTCCTGCAGAAGCTTCTTCTCATACTATTCAGCCCTCCTGGGTTAGTCCTCTGACTCCTATTATGCGCACACTCTACTTACTCCCCCAGATCCCTTTTTTTCTTTAAATTTTTATTTTGAAAATTGGCAAAGATCTGCATTCTCTCTCTTCCACCTCCTTCCCCCATTGCCAGTGGAAAAGAAAGAAAAATAAAACCCCTGGCACAAACATGTGCAGTGAAACACAACAAATTCTTCCATTGGCCAAGTCCAAAAGCCTTGTGAGCACTGTGTCCTCTGAGGCCTCCCCTCGATACCGAGAGGTGGGCCTCCTGCTTCCCCAAGCGTCTTCTAGGATGCTGGTTGCTCACTGCATCGATCAGCATTTGAGAGGCTTTAACATCTGTTGCCCTCCTACTTGTGCTCCCTTTGCTCTACACTGACTTCTTTAGAACCATCCCCTTCAACATTTCTTATAGCACAATGACATCCAATCACACTTATATACATCACATTTCCCAGCTGAAGGCCACCCCCTCAGTTTGCAGTTTGCCACCATGAAAAGAACTTCAATAAATCTTATTGTACACGTGGGTTCTTTTTCTCTCTTTGGTCTCTCCAGGGTATAGATGGTCTAATACTGATATCACTGGGTCCAAAGGTTTGCACAGTTTAATAACTTTTTTGAGCGCGGTTGCACATTGCTTCCCAGAGTGGCTGGGCTAGCTTGCAGCTCTATCAACAGTGAACTGAAGTAACCTCTTTTCCCCCAGAGCCTCGAGAATTTGTCATTTTCCTTTTTTGTCAACTCTGCCAATCTGAAAGGTGTGAGGTCCGACCTCGGGGTTGTTGTAATTCTTCCCTCATTATTAGTGATTTAGGACATTTCCCCCCACATAGCTATTCCACATGAATGTTTCATCAAAAACAAATTGCCGTCTGACCACGCCTCCACTCTCCTGACCCTGTGAGAGATTTTCTGAAGCCCAGGACAAGACTTCATGTTCATTTCTACCAGATTCTATTTTCCAGTGTTGAGCTGCCCTAGCAGAATCTCTCTGGTTCGTGTCTGTCTTCCAGGGTGTTAGCTCTCACTTACAACTCTGAGTCATAGGCACATGTGGAAAGGACATCCATAGCTCATTTAAGTCACCAATTAAAATGTTAAACAACATCTGGCTAAGTGGAGGTTTCTAGGGCACTTCCCTGGAAACCTCCTTTCAAGCTGAATGCTGTTCAGTCGTTTAGACCACGTCCAACTCTCTGTGACCCCATTTAGGCTTTTCTTGGCCAAGATCCTGGAGAGGTTGCCCATTTCTTTCTCCAGCTCATCTGACAGATGAGGAAACTGAGGCAAACAGGGGCAAGTGATTTGCCCAGGGTCACCCAGCTAGGCAGCGTCTGAGGCCATATTTGAATTTGAACTCAGGAAGATGAGTCCTCCTGATTCTAGGCCTGATGCTCTATCCACTGTGCCACCTTGCTGTCCCTCCAAGGTAGATAATAGCCAAAGACGGCATCTCGATGAGACCGATTCTAAAAATCTGAGCAGAGACCTCTCTCCCTGTAACTTGTGCCCCCTGTTCCTTGTTGAGCTCTTTGGAGCCAAGCAGAGTAAGTTCAATCCACCTCTTGGGGTCTTCTCATCTAGCCCCAAGGACTTCCAGAGAAGTGACCTGGGGTGGTGAGGCAGCAGGAAGCCAGGGGTGCTCGATCCCAGGGCCTGCGGGCAGATAAGATGGTCCCCCACCCTTCTGGCCTTCACCCCTCACCAGACTACCTGGCCTTACCATCTGTCCTGCTGCTACCTCCCAAGATCCTCTAGATCTCTATGTCCAACAGGCCCCTGGTACTGATATCTGAACTACTTATGTAATTGCAGGCCTTCCTTCTGCCCTTTCCATTTGCCTAAAGGGGTCACTGGACCCCCCAGACTTTCTGTCTAAACTGAATGAGAGGCAACTAAGTAGAGCTCTGGATCTGGAGCCAGCACTGAATTGAATTCTGGCCTGGGACACTTACTAGTTGTATGACCCTGGACAAGTCACTTAACCGTTGTCTGCCTCAGTTTCCTCATTTGTAAAACAGGGAGCATCATAACACCTACCTCCCATGGTTGTGAAGATAAAATGAGATGCTATCTGCAAAGTGCCCTAGAAATTATAATTATGAGGATGATGATGTCTCCCCCAGTTAGAGTATGAGCTTTTGGGTAGCAGGAAATGCCTGTTTTTCTATACAAATAGAAATACCCAGCACTTAATGTGCTCAACAGACAGTAAGGACTTAATAAATCCTCTCTTATTCATCTGCTCATTCTTTCCACATGACAGTACTTCAACTGTTTAGAACAAACCAAAAAAACCCAACCGAGTTCAGAGCCATTTGAGCTCATTTTCTGTAATTTGAACATTTTGTGCATTTGAAGGAGCTGCTCTTTCCAGCTGCATCAGAATTCTGAAGCAGCTGGGAGTAGCAGCTATTTAAAAATGCATTTTGCCCAAGAGAAAGGAAATAGCTTCCTGAGAGCTGGGGTCACCTGAGTTGATGGGAATCTTCCTGGCTTTTATCTACTGAGACAAGGCCACAGAGCTCAAGTACTCACAAGAGGTGTAATGAAAGGCAGCCAACACAGGCAGGAGCTGGACCTGGGATCTCACTGTTAGAGGAAATTCCTATGGGAGGAAACTCTACCAGCACAGGTCCAGGACCTTCTCCGGAGCACTGAGAAGTTAGATGACTTGTCCAGGATCACACAGCCAGTCACCTGTCCAGGGCAGGAAAGGGACCCAGGCACTACTCATTTTGAGGCCAGCTCTCTATCACTAAACCTCTCTCTGCCTCTGACCTAGTATCATCAAAGAATTAGTGAGTCTTAATGTTGCAAAGGGCCACAAAACTGGGGACTAGCAGAGATGGCAGGGTTCATCTTAAAAATAGAAAACTCCAGCTGGCAGGGAGCTTAGAACACAGAAGGCCAAAATTAGACGGGACCTGAAAGCATAGCCTGTAGTAGCTAAGAGGGGTCTTAGGACATAGTGCAGCTGGAATGGCTCTTAGGGATGAAGTAACAGGGGTAGACAGAAAGAGTGACTTCCTTGCCCAAGGCTGTGGAGGCAGCAGGAGCATCCCAAGTGCCCCTTCAGCCCAGGGCTGCTCCCCGACAAACACAGGGAGGTCTAATGGAGACACGTAATTCTGAGCCTGGATCAGAGGCTGGGATGCAGGAGGGCTCATGCTACTTCTGGGGGAGTAAGGAGAGTGTGAGCATAAATAAATAAAGACCCTCTAAGGGAAGAAAGGCCTTGGTTCCTGACTACTTCTCTGCTCCAGATTTTGTCATGACTTGGGTCCTCGCCTTTTGTCATGAAGGGTTCTGAGAAACAGCTGGAGAAACACTGCAACTGTTCTGTGATGGGAGGTGAAAGCACAGCAGCCCATCTCAGGCTCAGACCGTGGACTCCACGGCCGTCATATTCCATTATTTCTGCTGGAGCAATTTGCTAACATTTTGGAATGGAGATCATAAATTATTCAGAGCCTGAGCAAAAGAGCTGAAGACACAAACTGCTGTCATAAAACTCCTGGTGCTGGAATAATAAAAAAGGAACAAAGGAAAAGCCCAGAAGAAACCTCAAGGTTGGACTTCTTGACCTGCTTAATCACTAACCATGTTGAGAGCTGTTTACTGTGCAAATCCCCCACTCTGGACACCATCCATTTCTGCCTGCTGAATTCCTGCTGGTCCTTCAAGGCCGCTCAGATGCCGCCATCCCAGGCATAAAATGCGCCTCTCTTCCTTACCTACGGCACAGTGCCCTACACCCCATGCTACCATCTTCCCACTGGTATAATCAATAGAACTATAGGATCAGAACTGGGAACAAATGAATGAAAAACATTTATGAAGTGTTTGCTTCTTGACTAGACCCATGATAAGTACTGGGATACAAATACAAGCAAGCCAGACAATCTCTGCCTTCGGGGAGTTTCCATTCTAACAGGGGAAGACTGCACCTGTACAGAGGGGAGTAGAGGGCATGGAGGAGGCAGCAGGAAAACCTAGGCCAATTCCTGCCCTGTCCAAGGGCTTGAGGCTCAGAGAGCAGACGTGACCCTACCAGGGTCACAAAGGGAGGTAGCAGAGAAACTGAGGATTCGCCCCAGGTCATCTGACCCCCAGTGTGGCGATCTGCACATCCTGTGCTGCCTCTCTGTGTATGTGCCACATCCTTCCCAGACCCTTTCTTCCAAATGTTTTAGAAAGAACAAAGACATCCCCTCGGGTTGAGAACTGCCTACAATTAACTTTTCTCCCTCCTCCAATGCCTTCCACAGCGGCAGGCACATCCTATGTTTTTGAGGAACCTCGCCTCTGTTAGCCCAGACTGGGAATGGTTAGGCCAGGAGAAACCCTGCTGCTCTCCGACCTTCTGCCTCCACGCAGCTGCCCATCGCCAGCCTGATCTCTGGGGCCACGGGCTCACAGCATTTAGAACTGCCAAGAAGTTGGAGGCGACCTTGTCTGACCTCTTCATGTTCCACTGGAGGAAGGTGGGGCCTAGACAGGTCAAGTGATTTGTCCACAGACACAAAGGTGGTAAAGAGCAGAGCCTTCAGATGCTTTTCCTTCTAAGAAAATCAGGAATATCTGAATACATTAAAATATCTAAGTAGAAATCCCTAACCAAATGATCATCATAGCCTTCCTGAAGTCGCTTTAAGTGTGAGAGAAGGGCCTGGAAACAGAGCTCCTGATGGGGGTAGGGAGAACATGTACTGCTGGGCTTGAGATAGTCTCTGGGCACCCAGCTCAAAATGTTCCATAAGCATAAAAAGTCACAGAGTACATGAGATTCTTTCCCTCGAATTCTTTAGAAATAAAGAAACTGGGGGAAAGGAATGATAGGTCAGAGAAGGACGCATAGCAACGAGCCCATTCTGCGAGTACTTGCCTCCCTGCAGTACTAGATAATTCTAGGTCATCATTAGGAAGGACCCCGCCCTCCACTCATGAAGGCTCCCCAAGGCAAGGCTGCCTGCTTCTCCTAAGGGCTGCCGCCCACCTTTCCCAGCGCACAGGAGCAGAACGTGGGCGGTAAAGAGACCACGGCACAGGACTGCCAAGACGTCTGGGATTTGAAGCAGCTGAGTAAGTGCTCTGTGAGAGACTCTCTGCTTCTGCATTTATAATTAGCACATTCTGCAGGAAACAACATGGTTTCCAAGATGGCACAGATGGGATAAAAGTGAAAAGAGGAATCACAAAAAGGCCAAGGAAAAATAAAAACCCTCTAAGGGAAGAAAGGCCTTAGTTCCTGACCCCAGGCAGGAAGGGAGAACTGGCTCTTTATCCTGAGAATTCCACTGAGGGAAGCAACAACGAGGAAGGCAGAGAACCCTGGGGTTATGTCCTGTCTCCTGGCCTGGGTCTGAGTGTGGACCCTGGGCAAGCCACTCTGCCCTATGAACATCCTAACATGTTCTTGTGAATTCCCTGAAGCTGGGGAATTGTTACCTAGAGAGAGCAGGAGAAACAATGTGGGGTGGCGTTGCTATGTCCCTGGCACAATATATGGGTGGAGGGGGGCAGGGTAATGAAAAGATGCTGGATCTGGAGCCAGGACAGCCCCAGGCTTGCATCCCATCTCTGCTAAATGCTCAGGGTCATTGTGGCAGTGTGGCTTTGGCTAAGTTATAACCTCTCTGAGCCTCAGTCTTCCCTTTGTAAACCTGGGCTAAGGACTCCTTACATTTATCATTACTGTTAGGAAGATCACACAAGGCAGGCAAAGCCCGACTCAGGGCTGATCAGCATTCAGGCAGGGCTTACAGCCAAGTGGAGGCTGTAGTTGTCTCCATGACGAGACTCTCGGCAAACTCTGGACTGTAGGACTAGGTGATGAGCCCAGCTCCACAGTGCTCCAGTTAATGCTGGGTCAGTAGGCAGAAAGCCCTTATTGGGGGCCTGCCTTCTGAAGAGCCAGCTAGTTAGTCACACTCTTGAGGACATGTTTCTCCCCCTGCCCCTTCCAAGCAAAAGTGGCTAGACAGTCCAAGGCAGTCACGCAGCTCAGATCACCCCAATGAGAGGGGACATGAGTGAGGCCTCCCTGCAGGAAGGCCCACACCACTGCTGCAGTCTTCACCTCAATTATCTGAGCTGTCTTACTAGGCCAGATCCTACCCACGACATTCAGGGTATCACCCTATATAGCAGAGAGACCACTGGAGTGGGAGTCAAAAGCCTAGCCCTCAATTAGCTGGATCTGTAATAGGGGAAGAATACTCTTTCTCCTGCTAACCTGGAGGGATTGTTGAGAGGATGCACAGATTGGATGTGTATTGCATGAAAATACTTTGTAAAGTGTCACATTCCATGCCACTTAATTATGAGTGCTTTACAAAGTACTTTTGTATACATTATCTCTGCTTGCCTGACCACTGGCATCTATAAAACCCGAGAGCATTAGAGGAAGGCCCTCTGCAAAGGTTCTGGAGAGGCCATGGCCCAGGGCATGTGGGAGGAAAGAGCTTGGATTGGCTGTGATCGGCATCTCTGAGAAAACATTCTCTGTTCCCTCCCTACCATGACCTTGGTTAGTGTCTCTGAGGCCCAGGCTGCAGACCTGCTTACAGAGGAAGCTGTCCTTCTTAGTGGGTAGGGTACTTTTAGGTTCAAAGGATTTAGAGCTGGAAGAAACCTTTCCAGTACAATCCTTCATTTTACAGATGAGGAAAGTGAGGCCCAGAGAAGGTAAATAATTTGCCTAAGGTCTTGCAGAGAGCAGTAAGCATCATACCTGGGGTTTGGACCCAAGACAGTCTGGCTCTCTCCCTGTTCCACACTAAAATCGCTGGTGGGAGGCCAAGAATAACTTCCTCATACCAAGACCACTTGGTAGGAAACTGTGTCCTGGGGAGGTTTCTGTCCAGCTCTTCCAACCCCTTGTAAACTGGCAATCCCATAAGAGCTTGGGAAATTCTGGTGCCCTGAAGTTCCCTCAAAGATTCTGTAAGTATTCGCAAAGCTAAAAGAGATCTCTCTTGCCAGATGCAATTCAGCAGAAAGGCCTTTCCAATAGGAAAGCAGCAAAGAGTATGTTAGCAGGCTGTAGCATGCGCTCTCCCTTAGCCAGGCCCTGTTCCCTCTCTGTCGAGCCTCCCGCTGGGCTGGTGAAATGGGTAAGAAGTCTGAACTGATCGCTCTGCCATGGAGATAAAGAGGGGCCTGTATTTCAGCTGCAGAGGCTCCTCTTCTAAAATCACAGAACTGGCAATGAGAAAGGCCTTTAGAGCCCATCCCGGCTAGTTTCCTATCTAACAGCTCCTGAAATGTTGGCATTGATAATGTAATGGGCACTGGCCAATAGAGGCCAGGTCCCTCGGGCAGGAGCAATCTGTTCTGCCTGGTGCCCACCTCTGTGGATGCTTGGTGAACCCACTTCTGGAAGCATGTGAGGACATGGGGAGGTAGGAGTCGGTAGAGAGCATGAGGTCCAAGGATGGGTCCTCCAAGGCCAGGCCCTGGCTTGTGAGAAATTCACTGAAAGCACAAACCACAGACCCAAAGAGAAGCAACACAAAGGCCTCTCACATTGGCAGCAAGATTCTTGGATGAGCTATCATAGCAACAGAAGTAGGAAGCAAATGGCTGGGTTTAGAGGTTGGGGGAAAGGTCTTAGAACTCTGGAGCTGCTTTAGTGAGATAAGCAGATATGTGAGGAATTAAAGACACTCAGCAGAACACCTCCAAACAGGAAATAAAATGGTCTCCGAAATGACAAGAGGTGAGGGTGGCCCAGACAGCCCACCACCAGGGACATACCCTGGAGAGGTCAGAGACCCCTAGGAAAGGTACCTTAGGAAACACTTACAGCAGTATTTGTATGGTAGTGAAGAACTGGAAACCAAGTAGATCCCCACTGCCTAGGGAATGGCCTGGCATTCTGTGGTGGCTGGATGTGATGGCATCTTACTGAGCCACAGGGTACAAAAGCATGAAGAAGTAAGAGAAGCCTGGGAAGAATGGAGTGAAGTGATGCAGGTAAGTACAGCTAAGAGAACAACAGGCATGCAGTGATGGCCATCATATAACTGAGAATAACAAAAAAGTGAAAACTGAATGCTGCATAATCACCATGAGCAAGCTGGGCCCTGCACGGCCCTCCCTGGACCTCTGTGAGCAGGCAGGGGATTCTGGGTGTGCAGCAATGCAGACATGAACCCTCAGCTTCACTGAGACTTTTATTTCTTTTAAAATCTGTTAGAAGCGGGGTGGAGCCAAGATGGCGGAGTAGAAACAGCGCGTCCAAGCCACTCTGCCCCAAGAATACCTCCAAACGATGTAAAAGGGGACTCCGAACAACTTGTGGAGCCCCAGCACCCACAGAACAACACAGAGAAGCTAACCTCCCGCTGAGGACAACCCAGCAGCCCTGCAGGAAGGACCAGTGCAGCGCTGGCAGCACAGCACGCACTGTGAGGGGAGCCAAGCACAGGTCCGCCTGAGTTGCGGTTTTAGTCCCAGGGCGGCAGGGCCAGCAGCCAGCTGGAGGAACCCCAGAACACCAGCAGCTGTGGTGATTCCAGAATTATCAACATAGACATGCCTAGGACAAAGTGAAAGGTTAGTGCCCTATGGACTCTGGGACCAGTATTTGGGGAACGCGTTGGCTCCCTCACCTGGGGGCTAGAAGCCGCTGAGGAGACACGTCATTTTGTAGTTTTCAGAGGCAGCTCCAGCTCCTGGCCTGAGAACTGTATGGAGATCCAACGATCAGTCTTGGGGGTTAATCGCTCTTGCTTTAACCTCCCTGGATCTGGATTGTGATCTGGGGTGGGTTTCCAGCTTGCCAGAAACAGAAATCGCCCCCCCCACACATTCGGGACAAAAGGTCCCATCTGGCGCCAGGCCATACTGTGGCAACAAGCCCAAAAGTCAAGTAATTAAGCGGCAACATGCCAAGGCAAAGGAAACAAATTAAACAGAAAAATGCAACCTTAGACTCCTACTTTTGGGGCAAAGAGGATCGAAGCATAGATCAAGAGGAGGACTGTGAGGTCAGAAGTCCTGCTCCAGAAGCCCCAGGGGAAAACATGAGCAGGTTGCAGGCCATAGAGGAACTTAAGAAGGACTTTAAAATCAAATAAGAGAAGTGGAGGAAAAATTGGGAAGAGAAATGAGAAGCATGCAGGAAAAGTATGAAATGAGGGTTAACAGCCTGACTGAGGAAAACAACACCTTAAAAAATAGACTAACTCAAATGGCAAAGGAGGCCCAAAAGGGCAATGAGGAGAAGAATGCCTTAAAAAGTCGAATTTGCCAGATGGAAAAAGAATCTCAAAAGTTCACTGAGGAGATTCATTCCTTCAGAGTTAGACTGGAGCAAATGGAAGCTAATGACTTAATGAGAAATCAAGATGCTGTTAAGCAGATCCAAACAAATGAAAGATTAGAAGGCAATGTGAAATATCTCATGGGAAAAACCACTGACCTGGAAAATAGATCCAGGAGAGACAATTTAAAAATTATTGGACTACCTGAAAGCCATGATCAAAGAAAGAACCTAGAAATCACCTTCAAGAAATTCTCAAGGAAAACTGCCCTGATGTTTTAGATCCAGAGGGCAAAATAGAGGTTGAAAGAATCCACCGATCACCTCCTGAAAAAGATCCCAAAAGAAAACTCCCAGGAATATTATAGCCAGGTTCCAGAATCCCCAGATCAAGGAGAAAATACTACAAGCAGCCAGGAAGAAACAATTTCAATATTGTGGAAACACAATCAGAATAGCCAGGACCTGGCAGCTTCTACACTGAGGGATCGAAGGGCATGGAATATGATATTCCAGAGGGCAAAAGAACTGGGAATGAACCAAAGGGTCACCTACCCAGCAAAACTGAGTATTTTGTTTCAGGGGAAAATATGGTCATTCAGTGGAATAGAGGACTTTCAAGCATTCTTGAGGAAAAAACCAGAGTTGAATAGAAAATTTGACATCCAGATGCAAGAAGTAAGAGATGCCTGAGAGGTAATCAGGGAAAAGAAATCAAAAGGAACTTATCAAAGTTGAACTATTTACATTCCTATATGGAAAAGCAATATCTGTGACTGATGATATCTTTCTCACTATGAAAATAATGGAAGAAGGGGTGTGGTCATATGAATACATATGTGAATGTGTGTGTATATGGTTATAGTTATATATGGATAGAGGGCATAGGTTGAATTTGTTGGGAAGGGAGAATATTCAAGGGATGAAATTATGAGGTGAGAGAGGAAAGTGGCAAGAGAAGATGGGGAGAGACAGGGTAGGGTAAACTATCTCATGTAGAAGAAGCAAGGGGAAGTGGTTGCAAGGGAGGGGAAGAACAGGAAGGCAAAAAGGCAAAACCACATTCTCACTGAATTTGGTTCTGGGAGAGAATGACATACATACTAAATGGGATATCTCAACCTGCAGCAGAATAGGGGGAAGGGGGAAGAGAGGAGGGATGATGGATGGGAAGGCATCCTTGGAGGGAGGGGAGGTTGGAAGTACCCACTATAGAAGAGGGACAGGATCATGTTGGGAATGGACCAGGTGGGGGGTGGGATGAGTAGGAGGGAATTATAAGCAGCCTTGTACAATATATCTACTATGGCAATGTTTTGCATAGCTAGACATGTACAACATATACTGAATTACTTATCTTCCCAGAGGGAATGGGTGACAAGAGAGGAAGGAAATGGATCTGAAATTCGAGGTCTTAAGATTAAATATTTCAAATATATATAAATACTATTATTAATACTCTTTTGCTTGTAATTGGGAGATAAGATGTGCAGGCATTGGGACACAAAGATTCACCTTCCTCTAATGGAAAAGTCGAAGGGGGTATAGGAGAAGATATGGGAGAGAGCAGATTGGAGGAAGCAATATCTTGTGGAACTGCTATTCTGGGAGGGTGGGTAGGGGAATAACAGGGGGGAAAAATTATTGTAACTCAAAATCTGGCGGAAATGAATGGTATAAAACAGATGTTCATAAAGCATTTGTTTAAAAAAAATCTGTTAGAAGGTAACAAAGCT